>JAWNZC010000406.1:1732500-2035000 GCA_035771165.1 Paragorgia papillata
CTTACTACAGGTAGGTGATGACCGCATGAAAGAGGTCTTCTATATAGGAACTTTAAACTAGTATCTCATAATTATCACTTATTCATGCAGTCTAAACTACGCTTCGGACGAAACGTTAAACTGGGTCAAGCGTTCACTCGGGCTACTGGCAAAGTAGAGATCTCCTCCGCAGAGGCTCTATACCGCGCGAGCAAAGATGGGAGTGGGCCGAGGAAGATCAGATCGAAGGGTGAATGTGGTGCATACTTCACAGAGGTGTGAACATATTTACGATCAAAGAGCAATCTCGTTCCCAGAGCCCACGTACCCACCCGAGAAACGAGAGACTCTGGGATAATCCGTTTCACATCACAGGATTCTTGTTATTCCGGTTGAGGTACGCATGCGTAAATATCCGAGCGGAATCTGGATAGTATGTTCTCCTTGTTTGACTTTTCCCCAAACAAGTCAATGGGGTTGCTGGCGAAGTTCGAATTACAGCATCTACACACATACGGCGAAAATATCGATCGCGGCAACGTCTTCACTGGAGTCTTGTCGTCCGACATCTTTGTTATTTTGGTTTTATTAATTCTACTTCCAGTCACTTCAGACCAACTCATGCTCACTATTCAGCAAATAACGTAACGATTTGAAACGGATTATCCCAGAGTCTCTCGTTTCCCGGGTGGGCAACGTGGGCTCTGGGAACGAGATTGGATCAAAGAGTTATTAGAGGGCCGGCCAAGGCTTCAAAATATTACTTCTGATGGCATTTTTTGTTACAAGCAGGCAACCATGCTAAATCATATCGGATAGTGTATACTTTGAAGATGAGGGGTGTTGGCAGTCGTGATTATTGATTTATATACTAAATTTCGAGCTTTTTGAAAGCACAGTGTGATGGATGGGATATCTGTAAAGCGCTGCCTATATTTACGTTTGTGTATTATTTGAATTACAAATTCAGAATGCTATCCATTCAGCGTGCCTGAAGTTCTGATTATTCTAATTCCATAGCTCACAATTATAAACAAACAAGAAACATGGCGCAAATTCACCTAAATATAACACTAAGAAGAACAGCCACAACAATCTGAAAACTTTTTGTTACAAGCAGGCAACCAGCATAGAAATGTAGCTTAGACATTGATCAAGATGACTAGGTCGATTGCCTTCCGTGTATCACAAGATAATACTGTTGAACCGGTGAGTTACATGTCTATAAGGATATTATGAGCAATTATACTATACTACAGTACAAAAGCTCAGCTTTATAACAGTAGATAGATGGCGGTATCGGCAAATTACCAAAATAAAAATTACCAAAGTAATTTACGAATATGAGACTTTCCTGTAGCTACCAGATCTAATAAATTTCTGATTCTTGGCAAGCTTACCTTTTTGTGGCCTTTCTTCGAAGTATTATATTTAGGTGTATTCACGCCATATTTCTTGTTTGTTTATGATTGTGAGTTATGCGAATTAGGTTAAGCAAAACTAGAGGCACGCTGATTGGATAGCATTCTAGCTAATTCAAATAAAACGTAGATAGGCAGCACTTTACAGATATCCCAGCATCACATTGTGCTTTCAAAAAGCTCTAACGTTTAGTATATAAATCAATAATTACGGGCTGCCAACACCCCTCACCTTCAAAGTATACACTATCCGTTACGATTTAGCATGGTTGCCTGCTTGTAACAAAAAATGCCATCAACGGTGTTTTTGAGACACTTTTATCGAGGTTGGCCGGTCGTCTATTGTCAGCCACATCACTGTTAAATAAACTACAAAGTCAGTCAGTCAGTTTCGAAATCTACCAACAACGTCCAAGAAAACCTTGATCAAGAGGCAAAACTGTTGAGCTGTTCAACTTTTTCTCCAACTCCAAAAGCGAAAAGAGCAAAGAACTTGCATGCCTCACGGCTTCACTCGGAAGGTAGCGGAAGTAAAATGTGCAAAAATGCAAAATCGTGACACCCAAAAAAAAGAAGGAAAAAAACCCAAGCCGAAACCAATACTCGGTCTACCACATATAGCCCGAGTAATAATTAAAAGTACAAGAATAAACACAAGAATGGAAAATAACAAATACCAAGAACAAACCACACTCGATTCTGATACAATCATTATTATATACCCGCTGCCATAGCTTGCGAGGGAAGCAATTCACGACTTTCAAACCACCACGCGAGAACTGCACTGCGTAGAACTTCTGGGACCTGGGTATATATACCAATCTCGTTCCCAGAGCCCACGTTCCCCACCCGGGAAACGAGAGACTCTGGGATAATCCGTTTCAAATCGTTACGTTATTGGCTGAATAGTGAGCATGAGTTGGTCTGAAGTGACCGGAAGTAGAATTAATAAAACCAAAATAACAAAGAAGTCGGACGACAAGACTCCAGTGAAGACGTTGCCGCGATCGATATCTTCGCCGTGTGTGTGTAGATGCTGTAATTCGAGCTTCGCCAGCAACCCCATTGACTTGTTTGGGGAAAAGTCAAACAAGGAGAACATACTATCCAGATTCCGCTCGGATATTTACGCATGCGTACCTCAACCGGAATAACAAGAATCCTGTGATTTGAAACGGATTATCCCAGAGACTCTCGTTTCCCGGGTGGGGAACGTGGGCTCTGGGAACGAGATTGGGTATATACGCGAAGACCGATGACCGAACCGGAAAATAAGAAAACGATGCGGCTATAGGTCTGGTATAACCAGAACTCGTTCAAGAAAAACTAAAGGTCCGCCAATCGGTTCCAGTACCAGCGCAGCCAGGTTGCGATGAAACGTGCATGCATGGTGTTGTCTTTCCTTGGTTGATTTGCTCAGTTGAGCTGTCTCAATCAGTGTACTGTGTACTAGCATTGAATGTGTCGTGCACGGTCTACGCGCGTTTGGGACGCCACAGAAGGCGACTAGGAGCAGGTCTATTATTACCTTATTACTAAATTGACATTGTTAGCTACTCGAACCGTTCTTTACTGTTGTTACCTTATACTATTTTATTTGTCTTTATTGTTGTACACGCCCTCCGTGGAAACCAGCTTTTGTTGACGTTGTAAGCGTGTTTAAATAGTACTTCTCTACCTATCTCTGTGTGATGCCGGCTTCCATCAACAAAGCTTCTTTTACGTTATAAATTTTACGATTTTAACCAAACAAGTCCGGCTAATGTAAAACACCCACTATATAAAATAAACTGTTTACATAGGAAGCGAGATGGTACGTTTGCCCTAATTTGTCCCATTCCGTTTATATGAAGAAAGTGTTTACCAAGACATTTTCGTCCGGGATCCCGGTTTCTAAACGGAGATATGATAAATGACGAATGTCAACAAAGGCAAAGCGAAAACCCTTGTGAACTGCCAAGATTTTAGTAAAGAAATGCTGACGTTTTGATCAATTGAGCAGAGAATGGATTTTTATCAAAGTAAACGTGGTATGACGAATACAGTTGCCACTGTTTATAAGACCCATTATTTCGATACAAGTGAGTGATAGTGCTCAGTGGTAGAACAGAAAATCTACTTTGCTATGTTCCGCTGAGTGGTCTCGCTACGTTTCAGACTTTCAGATCGCGCTGGTACTAGCACCGATTGCCGGATCTTTAGTTTTTCTTAAACGGGTTCCTGTTACCGGATCGGACCTATAGTACATTTTTCATATCGAAGTGGCTATTATATAGTCACCCTCGCAGCCGTTGTGGGGATCGTGAGTCGTGACAACCACATTGCGAGGGAGACTAATAACCACGTGGATAAGAAAAATGTACTCTGACACTTGGGATACCGCAATTGACCGAATTAGCGCTCACCCCCCTCTTGGGTGAATTGGGTAATATTTCTGCTGCATGTAACGGAACACTGCGTATGCAAATTATGCCTACATAGACGTCATCCTCACTACCATTTTGGAAATACAAACCTCAATATAACAACAAATAAAAGTTCAAATCAAAAAATACTTTGGCATTCAACTATATATACATTAAATAGAATCCATATGCAGTAATATCATATCTGGGTTTATAAGCACTTTAATACGTTACTGTCTGGACAAAATGCTATTTTAAACAAAGCGCTCCTGCCCAAATTAGCGCCCCTCAGATTTAGGGCCCGAGGTAACAATGAAGTTTCACAGCCTCCTCCGTAGGCGTCTCTGCTCACAAGTAGCGCGGGGGTTCCCTATACATCGGCTCAGTCCGGAGTTGCCTGCGGAGGAGAGGAAGTTAGAATTTTCAGTCGACATTTCATTTCAGTCTATGTACGTGTACTGTTTTTGTAAAGATTTCCATCCACATTACATTGCGTTCATGGGTTAATCGGTTCCGTCCCGTCCCGCTCCGTCCAGTTCTGTTCTGGTAATGGTAATAATATTGCATAATGACAGTAATGACAATGGACAACAGCCACAACGATAACAATAATAATCACGTGGTTGGAGAGAGTACATTTAAATGAAAAGCCGTCAAAACCCGTACTTACTTGGTAAAGGTGTTATGACATACGCAGATCCACTCTTTACGTTACTAAAAGGAAGTTTGACCTCGTGGTATCGATATAACACCGTATAACGAATAGAGAAGTCTATAATAAAAAAAAAACGCTTATAATATCCAACAGAACCGACTAGCCCAGTCGTCCTAGCCCAGTCCTGACTAGCCTATCCCTAACTAGCCCAGTCCTAACTAGCCCAGTCCTGACTAGCCCAGTCCTGCTAGCCCAGTCCTGACTAGCCCAGTCCTGACTAGCCCAGCCCTAACTAGCCCAGTCCTAACTAGCCCAGTCCCAACTAGCCCAGTCCCAACTAGCCCAGTCCCAACTAGCCCAGTCCCAACTAGCCCAGTCCCAACTAGCCCAGTCCTGACTAGCCCAGTCCTGACTAGCCCAGCCCTGACTAGCCCAGTCCTGCTAGCCCAGTCGTGCTAGCCCAGTCCTGACTAGCTCAGTCCTGACTAGCCTATCCCTGACTAGCCCAGTCCTGACTAGCCTATCCCTGACTAGCCCAGTCCTAACTAGCCCAGTCCTGACTAGCCCAGTCCTGCTAGCCCAGTCCTGACTAGCCCAGTCCTGACTAGCCCAGTCCCAACTAGCCCAGTCCTGCTAGCCCAGTCCTGACTAGCCCAGTCCTGACTAGCCCAGTCCTAACTAGCTCAGTCCTGACTAGCCCAGTCCTAACTAGCCCAGTCCTGACTAGCCCAGTCCTGACTAGCCCAGTCCTGACTAGCCCAGTCCTGACTAGCCCAGTCCTGCTAGCCCAGTCCTGACTAGCCCAGTCCTGACTAGCTCAGTCCTGACTAGCCCAGTCCCGACTAGCTCAGTCCTGACTAGCCCAGTCCTGACTAGCCCAGTCCTAACTAGCCCAGTCCTGACCAGCCCAGTCCTGCTAGCCCAGTCTTGACTAGCCCAGTCCTGACTAGCCCAGTCCTGACTAGCCCAGTCCTGACTAGCCCAGTCCTGACTAGCCCAGTCCTGACTAGCCCAGCCCTGAATATAGCCCAGCCCTGAATATAGCCCAGCCCTGACTATAGCCCAGCCCTGACTGGGCTATTCAGGACTGAGCTAGTCAGGGATAGGCAAGTCAGAACTGGGCAAGTCAGTGACTGGACTAGTCAGGTCTGGACTATTCAGGACTGAGCTACTGTAGTCAGGGATAGGCAAGTCAGAACTGGGCAAGTTAGGACTGGACTAGTCAGGATTGGGCTAGTCAGGACTGGGCTAGTCAGGGCTGGGTTAGTCAGGTCTGGGCTAGTCAAGGCTGGGCTAGCAGGACTGGGCTAGTCAGTGTTGGGCTAGTCAGAACTGGGCTAGTCAGAACTGGGCTAGTCAGAACTGGGCTAGTCAGAACTGGGCTAGTCAAGGCTGGGCTAGCAGGACTGGGTTAGTCAGGGTTGGGCTAGCAGGACTGGGCTAGTCAGGGCTGGGTTAGTCAGGACTGGACTAGTCAGGAATGGGCTAGTCAGGACTGGGCTAATCAGGGCTGGGTTAGTCAGGTCTAGGCCAGTCCTGAATTGCCCAGCCCTGACTAACCCAGCCCTGACTAGCCCAGTCCTGACTAGTCCAGTCCGGACTAGCCCAACCTGGCCAGACTAGTCCAGCCTCACTAGACTAGCAGGGGCGGATCTAGCCTATTGAAAATTAGGGTCTCTGTAAACGCATTTCCTGCATTTTTAGAGTGATCTAGAGTCATATTGTAGGATCATTTTGTACATGTTTTTCACCGAAATCTTTGTATAAATTTTACTCAAATCAAAATTTTTCTTTTCTCTTTCAAGCCAAGATCTTCTAATTATTCAATAAAATTGATCCAATATGAATCGTATGTTAAACGAGTTTTGTGTGACATATAAACTAACCAGTCAAGCAGCTAAGTAGGTATCCTTTGGCCATTACTTAGAATTCTATTGAGTATTCTGTCTAATCACTAATGCCAGCCAATTTTTACTTTCAAGAATAATCAAAGCAACCCTGTATTAACAATTTATAGGTATCAGCTAGCATTTGTCAGAGCACTGTTTAGAACTCCAGGTCTGGAAATGGAGTCCCTTAATTTACGTTTTATACTGAGTGTCTTTCCCTCGATAAAGCGAGAATATTAAAAGACAATGGAGTTGATGAGAGCCAGAAGATGTAAACTGAGTTAGTAAATAGACTCGTAAATATCGTCACTCTATACAGTCTGTCAAACGATGAAGAGAGTGTTAAATCACGCGACTGACAAGTCTCCGAGTCTTGCAGACAATATTTCAAAGTTGAACCATCTGTCACAGGCACAATCATTGTCCCTCTATACGCGCAGCCATTCTTTAATATCACTCTGAAGAACTCGGTCAAGGCAGACTGACGTGCACTACCGACTACGGAGCCGACTAGATTTGATTGCATTATTTCGCAATAAAATTGTAACAAGATATGGCTAGAGTGGCTGACCGTGGCTCCCGCCAAATTCAGCCACTCTATTCTGGCTCTCTGATTGGTTTGCACCCCTTAATAGTCCGCTGACCGTGGCTGAATTTAGCAGATCGCGCCGCTGACCGTGGCTGAATTTAGCAGAAGTGTTCTCCAATTTTTTCAGCGAATTCGTATCACGTTCGGTAACTTTTTCGGCCACTCTCGCCACGTTCTCGGACTTCTAACTACATGAGACCGATTGCGGTGCAACGGATTGTCAAGGATGCGAAAATTCAAAAACTCCGCTGCTATTTTGACAATCGGTTTAGTATTTTTACGGTGGCTAATGTCGTTCTTACGTAATTATTATTTATTTATGAAATATCAATTATATTATTTAATTTGAAATAATTAGGAAAATCACCCCTCTAGATCCGCCCCTGACTAGTCCAACCCAAACGCACTGATCATTGTGTTTCTCTCACTTCCAAATTTCTAATTTCTTTTGACCCGTTGCGGTCCACGAAAATGGTCTCTCGTCCCACAAATGGGCCGCATTTTTAAATTTATTTATTTTTTAATTAAAATATTAGTAAACGCGTGAAGGTCTTCATTAAGGTTTACAGGGTGCTTTCGGTAAAGCGCTCTCACTTCGTCAGAATTTATGCCACAAAAATAAAATAGATATCGTTAGAAAGCTCAGTATTGATTTGTAGAATACAACGTTGTCCTTGATTTTGCGATAAACACAAACCAATAATAGTTGCATATTTTTCAAGTAAATGCAGAGGGCTTCACTCGAGGCGACTTAAGGCCTTTTGCTCACGGTCAAATTACCGTTTTTGCGCATGCAGTTAGAAGTTAGACTAACCATTTTTGTGTTCACCCAAATCATAATTGTTTTATTTTTGCTGTTAATGTAGCAGTGTAAGAGTCAGGTTAGTTTGTTTTGTTTTGTATATAGTTACGTGATTACGGTATTTTCGTCAGTGACTATATTCTTGATATAAGACGGCTTTACCTGCCGGTATTAACGGGTTGATAAATATTCTTATAATCCAACAAAAGTTTGATATATATAATGATGAATTTCCCCTTGTTATACCGATTAATGTTTTTGAAAATTCCTCGCAGAAATCGCCGAAAATGCACTTCTGGGGCATGTGAAATTCAATTCGGGGGCTTCGCGCCTTAGGTCCCCCAGAGCCGGGGGGCCCTTTTCAGTTTGAGCCAGGGGCACCCTAGCCCAAAGTTACGCCACTGGAAAAATCAAAGACAATTACGTTGTATTCTACAAATTAATATTATATACTTTATTTTTGTGGCATAAATTCTGACGAATTGAGAGCGCTTTACCGAGATTACCTTGCAAACCTTAACGAAGACCTTAAAGGGTATTGGCAAAAAAAATTAAGTTTGTGTATTTTGAAAGAACTCGTAAAATTGTAATGGAAGACCTTTTACAACTTTTTTGTACCTTTTTCGTTTTCAAGATATTTCAATTTGTTTAATATGTAAATGAATGGTCTCTGACGTCATGAGCAGGGTACAGTATTTTCACACGTAGAAAAATCAGTTTTTCTCTAAATTTGTTCAACGAAATCACTTGAAACTGCGGACATAGAAACGCCTTGTGACATTGAACATTTCATAACTGACGTTGCTTTGTGTAAAAATACTGTACCCTGCTCATGACGTCGGAGCCCATCTCATTCACATATTAAACAAATTGAAATATCTTGAAAACGAAGAAAAATACGAAAAAATTGTAAAGGCTCTTCTATTACAATTTTATGAGTTCTTTCAAATTAGACAAACTTAATTTTTGTCGCCAATGTCCTTTAAGAGAAACGTGAAAAAAATATATACAACTTACACAATTTTCCATCGATTATAAAGAAGCCAAACTTTCTATAACTGATGACGTAGCTGTCAGAAAGACCAACTCGCACAAAAAAAGTGTCATTTTTTATTTCACCCACAGGAACAGGAATCTAAAGATTAAACAATTCAAACAAGTCAGGAGTACAATGTAGAAAGTGAGGGTCGTACAGATTTTATGTTATGGAGGACAATTGGTTAGGCTTAGATTCCAGTCCTGGAATCTGGCAATATGGATACTGGCATGGCATATTAAGGACTTATTAACCAAGTGCGAGGTCTGTACGGGAAAGTATCAAGGAGCGAGGTTTGTGCGATAAAACCGAGGGCAAATACTTTCCCGTACAGATCGAGCAAACGAGGATAATAAGGAATCTATTATATGGCTATTGGTTCACTTTATTTTTAAGCTTCGAGCGTTGTTTTCGTCTTGGGAGTATGATGTTTCCCTTACCTGTTAACTTTTTCATGTCGCTCTTGGCCTTCTTGTTTACACTAGTTCGGCTTTTATTTGTCATGTATTTAGATAAACAGCTTTAAAGAAAACCAGCAGTAATGTTCCAACACATTTTATTGTCCAGAATATTTGAATAAAGATAACCAGTTCTCTTTTATTTGTATTCAAATCAACTCAGAAATGTTCTCGCAAAAACTTGCAGGGCCGAGAAAAAAGCCTATTGACCAGGACACAGACCGGAGGTCAATATCGTAAAATCCCGTCCTCTCGGGAACCAATCAGCGTGCGTCGCTTTGCGTACGGACCGAAAATCAAACCCAGCCATATTATAAAAGGATTTTAATGCCTTGAAAGGTTTCGTACAAGCCTCCCAAGCTTAGTTTGTATTCTGCCCTGTAACCTAAGCTTGGAACGGGTTCGGGGAGGCCGGAGTTGCTGTCCATATCTTATTAAGGACAATACATTTGGCGGAATATTACACTATTGCACTTGGCGGAATATTACTTTCGGAGAAGCACGAGTGGCGCGTACTGTTAGCGCGCTGCCTCTCACCAAGAAGTCAAGCTCGGTTAGATGGAGTTTATAGTACTTGGATGGGTACCGCTTGAGAATGACCCCGTTGTCGAGCTTGAAACTCATGTGAGTAGACTTGTAGTTGATCTCTCCTGTTCTTCGAGGGTTTTTCTCCGGTTTTCCTCCCTCCGTAAAGCAACACCTACATCTTAGCTGTGATCCGTGGTCTCAACTGTGTCGAATGGCGGCTGCCTGGAGCGCCTTTGATATGCCTCGACACGGCTACGTTGATCTGCGTCCTTCGCAATTCAGCCACTGGCGGTGAGTAAGGATGATTAGCCCCCAGTCCTTCACCTTTATGAATATGGAGATTATGCCTTAGGGAATTCGTTAATAACTATAAGTGGATTGACCACTCTCTTCACTGTCACTATCAGCAAGAATATGGATATGGACGAACACGCTTTTTCACGCTACTCACATCCAAGCCGAGTCTGATCTGCGGTCGGCCTCCTTCGCTTTCTGGTCAGGGTTCGTCCCGGCCTGAGTTGCTGTCTATATCTCATTAATGACAACATATTGGGCGTAATATCACATAGACTTTCTCAAAGTCCTTTTCAAACATTTTTGACCTTTCGACATTTTTGACCTTTCGGTTCCTCGTTGAAAGGGACTTTTCCCACCTGCAGCGCGCCAAAATTCACCGGTCAATTTTTCGACCGGTGACGTAATTCGGATCCACAGTATTATATCTAATATCCGTGATTTAACATTCTTTGGAAGTTGGAGTTGAACAACTCTTGAAAACGTTTTAGTAGGGGTAGAACCACTTTCCATTGCATGTACGACAACCCGAAACACGTCAAAACAGGGCGATGTACGTTTCAGCGATTTCCCGCCAGAATATTTAATTAGATTCAAAAACCTACAAGCGAAACAAGTCCGTCTCTTTCCTCCCGCTTTTCCGCTCTCCCGCCTTTCCGCTCGCCGGCCTTTCCACCGGCCCGCAAAAACTAGCGCTAAGAGGCGGACTTGGAGCAAGTCTAAATATCACACTATTGCATGTTTATCACCCAAGTCGTCTTTAAAATTAAACAAAGCAAAACTAGCCACCATTTTATTTTTTTCCCGAAGGTAAATAGTACATGATATTCCAAGATTGATAAGTCAATCAGACTGCGTAAAAAATATTATTGGTATATGCTTGTATAAAGTGTTTATATTAAGTGTAAACTAACCTTTTTGTACGCAAATACAAGTTTTCCATTCTTGAGTATGGAACATTGAAAAGAAAATTCACCAGCTGACCATATAAAAATGTATAAAAATCGATTTCAAAACAAATAGATGTGCATGCATGAGTTTTAAAAAAAGAGAAATGGAGCCAAACCTGTTTGATTTAGTAATCGGATATTTGTCCATTCTACGGTAAAACGATCGCCTGTAAAACAGATTTACATCAAACCCATGAAGTAAAATCAGTATCTAAAGCATAAAATAAGAAGAAAAAGGAGAAGAGAAGGAGAAAGAGAAGGAGAAGGAGCAGGAGAAAGAGAGAAGGAGAGGAAGGAAAAGAAGAAGGAAAAAGAAAAGGAAAAGGAGGAGAGAAGGTGGCCGAATAAGAAAGAGAAGGAGAAAAAGGAGGAGGAGGAGGAGGAGGAGGAGGAGGAGGAGGAGGAGGAGGAGGAGGAGGAGAAAGAGGAGGAGAAGAAGGAGAAGGAGAAGGAGAAGGAGAAGGAGAAGGAGCAGGAGCAGGAGCAGGAGCAGGAGCAGGAGCAGGAGCAGGAGCAGGAGCAGAAGAAGAAGAAGAAGAAGAAGAAGAAGAAGAAGAAGAAGAAGAAGAAGAAGAAGAAGAAGAAGAAGAAGAAGAAGAAGAAGAAGAAGAAGAAGAAGAAGAAGAAGAAGAAGAAGAAGAAGAAGAAGAAGAAGAAGAAGAAGAAGAAGAAGAAGAAGAAGAAGAAGAAGAAGAAGAAGAAGAAGAAGAAGAAGAAGAAGAAGAAGAAGAAGAAGAAGAAAAAAGAAGAAAGAAGAAGAAAGAAGAAGAAAGAAGAAGAAAAAGAAGAAGAAAAAAGGAGAAAAAAATTAAATAAATCAATTAAATACCCACATATAAAAATCCTATTTTTAAAAGCAGGCTGACATAATTGTTATAGATGTCTAGAGAGAAATCAGACTTAAATACAAGTTCTCACTTTTGACAGGGTAGATACTGCTCGCTGTTAGCCAGAAAAGTAATTCAACATGGAAACCTGTTAGAACTTCCACGGAAATTTGATAATTTGATACTTTGTAACCACCACAAAAATTACAGAGTTTATATAGATAATAATAATATACATGAAAAAATATCTCGACTGTGATTGGCTGATTCCAGTGCAGTTAATCCCAAACAACAGTGCAGAATTGTGTTATCACAGTGCAAAAATCTGTAATCACAGTGCAAAAATCTGTAATCACAGTGCAAAAATCTGTAATCACAGTGCAAAAATCTGTAATCACAGTGCAAAAATGTGTTATCACTAAGAACCAATCAAATTGATTGTACAGCGGATTTTTCTCGACACAAAACAAACAAAGATGCCGGCCAAGATTCGGCGGTTTTGGGGATAATTTGTTCAAATTTGAAGCTAGTTATGCTTTAATATTGCCATGTGAAGTACCTACAAGAAGACCAGAAGCTTCTTTATGCCTCGAGTAAACGTTTTCAAGTAGTAAAGGAAGCGAAGCGTTTTTTAACAAATAAATATGCTAAAAATGTTAGTACAGTTGTTTTGAACATTTTTTCATGTATATTATTAATAAGTAATAGCATGGTTTCTCGTGCAATTTGGAAAAAACATGCACTCGTGAGTTTTTAAAATACTTCAAATAGCACTCGTCCTTCGGACTCGTGCTATTTTGACATTATTTGAAAAACTCACTCGTGCATGTTTTTTTCCAAATTGCACTCGAAACCATGCTATTACCTATACTAATACATGGATGTGCAGAAATATGAAATTTATTTCGAGTGTTGACTATCTTGGTCAACACGAGAAATAAATTTCTTATTTCCAAGCGTTCATGTATTGTTCTGTTTATTATATAAAAAATAGTCACAAAAATAGAGCAGTAAACTCTAATACGTTTCACGATAATCGACACATGCATGTGAGATTATCATAAATAATCACACATGTGAGATTATCGTTTTTATTAGTGGCGGAAACATCAATAAAACACGTATATAATATACTAAATAGTATTTAATCAGTAGATAAGCACGCAATCAGATTTATAATGTACAATGTGATTATTGACCTCCAAAACACGCATTGGTCTTTTTCCGGATGAAATGTTTCTCTGGATGAAAATTCGTCCTGATAGGCCTCGCGTTCACACGAGACCCGCCTATCCGCTCAAATTTTTGACACGGATCCGCTAAAGTTTTCGTCCACCTACGAAAGCGGTCGAATTGGGATTTGTGCGAGATAAATATTCGTCCGGTACCGTGTAAACGGCAAAGAGCCGTTTTTTTATTGTGCTCCATCAAGAAAAATAGATCCTTCAAGAAGAAAGTTGTTTTATATTGCTATCAGTGCTTCTGTGGAGAATATATTTTTCGAGTTCCGCATTATGAATATAAAAGTAAACGTCTACGTTTAGCATAATGTATACGGGCATAGTCGATCGAGATATGGTCCGGAAACTCAGCTAAAGTCTTTGGTCTATCTTTTTGTTTGCCTTTATGCATTTTTGTGCACGGTGCACGGTCACTGAACACATTGTATTTTAGTATAATGAAATAATTTTCCAATAGCAACGTTTCAGTTCAATCACTCAACCGTGCTATTTAAATATTAATAAACCTAAAACAAAGGATGTGCACGGTGTAAGGTACGGTTCAACATAAAATCACAGCTCATTATAGGCGCTTTGAAGTTTGCCGAGTCTCCAGACAATATCTCGATTGACTTTGATACGGGGTACTGAATGATGTCCAATTCGGCGCCTCATACCAAATCGTTGTTACAAAGGTGATGGCTCGTTTCCGTGTTTCCTTACGCATGCCATTTAATAACAATTTACCCCCAATAACCCGGAAAGTTTCCCCAATATCCCCGGCAGTTCTCCCCGAACTTTCATCTAACACGACTCCGAGTAAACGGAAAGGTTAAGTGAACGATTTTTTTAGCAGAACCGTGCAAACGTAACCATCCGGACGAATTTCCATCCGGGGCCTAAGCCTTCTGAGTTGTCAGGCTACCGCACTTCTTATACTGATTAAGGTGGCTCCATACAGTTTCTAGAAAAATGGGAAATACAAGTTTGAGACTCCAAAACACGTGCATAAACAATTCGAGAAAGGAATAAAACTAAATGTTATGCATAGTTAAACATTCTGACAATCAAAAACTGTTACTAAATAAATAGCAACAGTTGTTGCTATGGCAACAATGACGTTTCAAAATGGCTGCCAATTACCCTTCAAACTAATTTAATTCGAAAAAAACTTTGGTGACCCCCAATTTTTTCCCATTAAAACTTTTCCTGAAGTATGAGTAATCAATAGGCCGATTTAAAAAAAATTCTGTACATGATTTTTTCGGGGAAAAAATTATTCCTTCTGCAGAATTTTTTTTAAATCGGCCTATTGATTACTCAAACTTCAAGAAAATTTTTAATGGAAAAAAAATTGGGGGTCACCAAAGTTTTTTTCGAATTAAATTAGTTTGAAAGGTAATTGGAAGCCATTTTGAAACGTCATTGTTGCCATAGCAACAACTGTTGCTATTTACTTGGTAACAGTTTTTGATTGTCAGAATGTTTAACTATGCATAACATTTAGTTTTATTCTTTTTCCGAATTCTTTATGCACGTGTTTTGGATTCTCAAACTTGTATTTTCCACTTTTCTAGAAACTGTAGGCGCAAAATGTCGCGCGCAGTCGACTTTTGTATTTTACAAAATAAATACTTTTCTACTTCGTTCCACATGGAAACTCACAAGACAAAAGAAAAACGCGCGATATTTTACGCCTAGTGGAAATCCAGCTTTATAGAGGTTTAATTTGCCAAATTTCAGCCTGCAGGTTATTAACAATTTCTCATACGCGGATTGTGTGATACCTGTGTCAACGTAACGAATAGTGGTATTTTCATGCAAATGAGGTCCAAAATTTGCCATGAGTGGAGCGACATACTGTGCCGATGCATTAAACTTGTGAAGCCTCTCTCCCAAGAAAAGAAATCCTGAAAGAATTAACAACATACATACATAGAATTATAGAAAGAAATTTAAAGACGATCGTAGAACTCGTTTTGAATTTGGCATCTATGAACAGCCTTGAGCAAAGACGATACGAACAATCACTTATTTTAGCTTTTACTAATGTATTAAGCTTCAAGGCTATAAATATATTTATTTATTATATATATATATATAAATGTACGCTCCTTCACTTCGGTGTTGTTGAGCACTCTGTGAAGTTGCCGTGGGCACCTATTAGCGATAATGCAACGCTCACTACCCTTGTGGAAGTTTGAGCACTCTGGGCCCATGCGCACTTCACGCTATCTGAATGTAGTTCACCGATGCTGTCCCACATGCGGTTGTCACCGACGATCGCATGTGTATAAGTAATTGATGAAATTCATTCAGATTGTTCCAAGCTACACTGATGAGCTGTTGTACAGCGAAACACCGTGTCTGTAGATTGAACTATGTACGCTCCTTCACTTCGGTGTTGTTGAGCACTCTGTGAAGTTGCCGATAATGTAGTGCAACGCTCACTACCCTTGTGGAAGTTTGAGCACTCTGGGCCCATGCGCACTTCACGCTATCTGAATGTACTTCACCGATGCTGTCCCACATGCGGTTGTCACCGACGATCGCATGTGTATAAGTAATTGATGAAATTCATTGTACATCTGTTGTACAGCGAAACACCGTGTCTGTAGATTGAACTATATATATATATATATATATATACAAACGAGCACGTGTGAATGTCGGAAAGTGCTCAATACCATAAAGGTAGAGCGGATATACACGACACGGGGCGATCTTCAGAGTCGCCTGAAGATCGCCCCGCGTGAAACTGACAGTTGCGACACTTAACATTTTGAGGTAAACCCACTTAAACTATACTATATATATATATGTATGTATGTATGTATGTAACTAAAGTCGGGTAAAGCCTTAGCGATTCCTTTGTATTGTTTTACAAAAAGGAATGTGTACCGTTTTTTGCTCGCTCCGTGCGGAGATTATTTGACAAATATTTTTCTAGTGAACCAAAAATTTTAACCAGGATTGAAGACAATCAATTGGAAAAATATCCTCGCTCAGCTTCTTAGCTTTACAGTACGTTTAAAGGACATTGACAACAAAAATTAAGTTTGTCTAATTTGAGAAAAAAAAAACAGAAAATTGTAACAGAAGATCTTTTACAACTTTTTCGAATCTTTCCTCGTTTTCAAGATATTTCGATTTGTTTCATATGCTAATAATATACATGAAAAAATATCTCGACTGTGATTGGCTGATTCCAGTGCAGTTAATCCCAAACAACAGTGCAGAATTGTGTTATCACAGTGCAAAAATCTGTAATCACAGTGCAAAAATCTGTAATCACAGTGCAAAAATCTGTTATCACTAAGAACCAATCAAATTGATTGTACAGCGGATATTTCCCGACACAAAACAAACAAAGATGGTGGCCAAGATTCGGCGGTTTTGGGGATAATTTGTTCAAATTTGAAGCTAGTTATGCTTTAATATTGCCAAGTGAAGTACCTATAAGAAGACCAGAAGCTTCTTTATGCCTCGAGTAAACTTTTTCAAGTAGTAAAGGAAGCGAAGCGTTTTTTAACAAATAAATATGCGAGGAGTGGACGGCTAAAAACACGTACGTTAAAATGTTAGTACAGTTGTTTTGAACATTTTTTCATGTATATTATTAATAAGTAATAGCATGGTTTCTCGTGTAATTTGGAAAAAAACATGCACGAGTGAGTTTTTCAAATACTGTCAAAATAGCACGAGTCCGAAGGACGAGTGCTATTTGAAGTATTTGAAAAACTCACGAGTCTCATGAGATGGTCTCTGACGTCAGTAGCAGGGTATAGTATTTTCACACGTAGCAAAATCAGTTATATCTGTAAGTTTGTTCAACGAAATCACTTGAAACTGTGCACATAATACGCCTTATGACCGTGAACAGTTTATGTTGAGTAATCATGGATATGTAAGTGATTTTGCTTTGTGTAAAAATACTGTACCTGACGTCAGAGACCATCTCATTTACATATGAAACAAATTGAAAATCTTGAAAACGAAGGAAGACACGGAAAAGTTGTAAAAGATCTTCTATTACAATTTCACGAGTTCTTTCAAATTAAACAAACTTAATTTTTATTGCCAATGCCCTTTAAAGTGCCACTAACCCCAAAATGTTTTTTGCACGAATAAACATCGCGAATCCAAATGATGAAGAATGCAATATAAATTAACTAAATTGGGAAAATCATCTTGATTTAAGAATCGATTGAAGTGGCGATAATGACGGACACAACGGAGCACTTGGGAGACTGCGTCGAGAAGGGTTTGTGACGTAATACCAGGAATGCTATATTTTTTTTACTGTAAAGTAAATAGGAAAGAACGTACCCAGGTTACGTTTATAGCCAGTTTGGCGATATTTTTCATTTTAATTCTTTTATTATAGTTCCAGTGTACTACACTTCATAGATTTTTGAAGCCAAATTCCTGGTATTACGTCATACGCATCCTATACCCATTCCCGTCACTGCTCCGCCATGGGACAAACAGATGCGAAATTTTGAAAGTTTGAAGGTGCATAAAAAATGAAAGAAGTGTTCAATAACAGAAAAGATATGTTGGTGCTAATATACTCAACAAAGGCTATTTGAATCCCGAGAAAAAATTTTGGGGGTTAGTGGCACTTTAAATAAATTAATTAGTCTTCGTGAAGACGCTTTCTTGGGTTAGCTAAGACTTTAACAATCTTTTTATTAACGATGGGCTTACAAAATAAATAATAGACTAATTAGTGTAAAACTGAAGTAAAACTAACGTAACTTTGCCCTTATTTACTTGATATAATTGCGCATTTCGACCTGAAATCATCCCGGCTTACCGGGCTAGCCCACTCCATGTAATCGTTTCGTAAACTCATCCCAGTTAACCGGGCTAGCTCGTTTAACCGGGCCAGCCCGGTCCATGGAATCGCCCCCTAAAACTACTGTATAAAAATTTTCATACACTACATTGAAAGGACTCTTATCTAAAAGTAATTCCTTTTTTTGACTGACGTTCTCCTTTAAGGTATCTAATATAAGGGCGCTTTCCAATTTACAAGGTTAGACCGGTCAGTCCGGCCAGGATGGACTTTTGATTAGGACCAAATTTTCCAGTCTGACCATCCCAGGCCTCAAACGAATCGTGTTCCATTTAACCGGACTGACCTGTCTAACCGTGTAAATGGAAAGCCCCACAATATGACACTTGTGTTTGACACAACAGTCACAATTCTCCTCACAGGATTCAGTTGTAGTATAATAATACAAGTGTACTTCATCAATACTTCTTCTCAAACAATAAGATATCAATACCAGTGATATCAGTTTCACTTTAAACAATAAAAAAACACAACAAGTGACTGACAGTGCCACTACCTAATACTAAAACCATCTTACCTTTGTTGGTTATTGTAACTTTACTTATGAGGTGTCCATAATAAGGAAATTGAAACGAAGTACCTATTGTCTAAATAATTCAAACATTAAACATTAAAAACATTGAAGGGTATGGCCATGGGCAACAAAAACAAAAAATTTCAAAAGCAAACCAATGACATAAAGATACAATCTAGTGTGTTATTTAGACCCAAAGTATTCCAATAAAACAACTTAATTGCACTTTTAGAGTTGCTAATCTGAATCAGTATCTGCCATCTTCGATATATTTTTTATATGCATGTGACGTCACAAGCTGGGTAAAGCGAAAACTTTAATTAGCCATACTTTCACGATATACAAGTCTGAAACTCATTTTTTGTAGATGATTTTCATTCTTGATTAAACCACAACACTTTAAAAACATACCACAGAAATTCAGCTGCCAGAAGAATAATTTTTATCATGTTTACCCAGCTTGTGACGTCAGTTAATTAGGCACGGTCTTACAACAAGATGGCAAACGGCAAGATTGTCTTTTGTCGAAATTAGTGATGTTGTTTGGCACAAGAGTTGTTTTGTTTACTTGGATTACCATCGCAAGACAGTTTGTTAATCAGAAATTAAAAAATGTGTACTTGTAATTTTTGTTGCTCTTACCCTTTAAACAATTTATTTGTCACAAAATTCAAGAAATAGTACATATAAATAAATAATTATATAAAAAATAACAAGGAAGCCTAATAGGAAGCAGAAGCTTATAAAATATTGGGCTACCTTATTCCAGGGATAATATATAAAATAGTAAATATATAGTATAATAAAGAGTGGTGTCAGAAAAAAGAGAAACATTAACAATATATAAAAAAGAGTCAAAACGAATTCGAGAAAAGACATCAATTCGGTCAAAAAAAGTTAATTGAGAATCAAAAAATTGAGAATAAATATTGTTTTAACTCATTTGGAAATGAGAGGAGGGAATAGGTCTCATCAGTGCACGAATATCTGAGCTCAATATATTGACGAATTTAGGACCCTGATAGCTTACTGAGATCTGTCTAATTTTAGTTTTACAAACAGGAGTATAAAATAATTTAGAACTTCGTATGTTATAATGATGTACATGATTGACCCGAATAAAAAATCATTAAAACTATTGGGAAGTAAACCATTATGGTAAGAAGACATAAATTTGCCTAAATTTAGTAAATATATATCATTGAATTTCAA
The DNA here is from genome assembly GCA_035771165.1 of Paragorgia papillata. Taxonomy (NCBI): domain Eukaryota; kingdom Metazoa; phylum Cnidaria; class Anthozoa; order Scleralcyonacea; family Coralliidae; genus Paragorgia; species Paragorgia papillata. Next base: position 1,752,141 of record JAWNZC010000406.1, read on the forward strand.
GATTTTTAATCCCTTAAATATCGAGTATATTTCTTAAATTCATGATTTTATTAAACTCACAAAATGTAATTGGAATGAACAAGAGTTTTCTTTTCTCTATTCTTTAGTTCTTCTCTACTCTTTTCTTGGGTTCTTCCAGCTTTCATATTATTTCAATTTTTAATCAAACACCCTTTCTTTTCTCAACCCAAGTTTATCCTATACCTGCTCCATGGTACATGCGTAAGATCTCAGCTGTATAGTTTACCTAGTATGGACTTGCTACCTGACTATGGTATCTGCCTATCAGTATATATGGTACAAATCGAAATATAGTAAGGTTTGAGTACTGCCAAAATTATTGCATGAATGTAGTTTCTAACGTTTCGGGCGAAGGCGCTTTCTCAAGTTTCTCTCTGACGAAGGGCCTTCGCCGAAACGTTAGAAACTACATTCAATAATTTCGGCAGTATTCAAACCTTAAGCCCCGCACAGACGACCAAGTTTTCCTTGACAGGTTTTTCCTTGACAAATTTTATTTGTTCGTGTGCACGACACAAATTGACAAGTTTTTCCTTGAGAAGGAGCCTTGTTCATGCCAGCTTTTGAACAAAGAAATTTGTTCGTGTGTCAGTCGTCAAGGAAAACTTGACAAGATCATCTCTTAAGCTTATTACGCGATCATTGCCGTCAAGGAAAACTTGTCCAACCGCACACACGAGCAATTATAACTTGTCAAGGAAAATTGTGGGGGAAAAACGTGTTCATCGTACACACGAGCAAGGAAAGTTACCAAGGAACTTGTCAAGGAAAACTTGGCTGTCTGTGCGGGGCTTTACTATACATCAACTCTCGCCTTGCGGAGACCCCGCTATTAAGGACAGTTGGTAAATCCCCGGCCGAAACTACTATGAAATGTATTGACATAACTCTCGCTATTACGGACTCTCGCTATTACGGAATCGCGGACACTTCATGTGGTCCCCAACAAACATTTTTATTGTTCTACTCTCGTTACAACGGACACCTTGGACGTATTTTTCTCTCGACACATGAAAGTGAATGACTTTTTAATTTATCGAGTGACATATTTATGTTACTGATTCATGTTACCGTTTTTTTTTTGTTTTGGAATTAACAAAATATTTGAATTGTATTTTGACTTATACTGTGTACTTATGTATCACAGTAAACGTCAACTAGAAATTGAAATAAACTGGACATTTTAAAACAAAAAAGCAGTAATACATTGTAGTGACATTCTACAACCTGAAATCGGGATATTTTCATCGCATCCCGCTATTGCGGACTGTCGTTAGTACGGACACCAAATGACGGTCCCCAGGGTGTCCGATATAACGAAAGTTGACTGTATTTCGATTTCTATTTCAACACTGCCTACGCAGCATACTACTTTTATTTCACTGTTTAGTATATATGGTATGTGTATCCGGTACTTGTTAACAGTATACCTGCCTACACTTACCTTCCGGCTTACAGTACCTGCCACAGTCTATAGTACGATGGTACTCACTGTACCCAGTATATATATATATATAGTACTTGTATCTAGAATACAGTACATGTACAATACGTGTCTTTAGCACCTGCCTATGGTCCGTGTACAATATACTGTACGGTACTCAACTGTGGTACCTGTCTTCTTACATGTTTATGACACGTGTACACATGTCTGATCTCCATCCCACCCTCTGTTTTTTCGACCATTCTTCCTTTTCTTATTCCCTCTCTCCGTCCCTACTTACTTGTCTCCCTCCCTGCCTACGTTCTTACAATTCATCATAGTAATAATAGGTCGTGGAGACCTTTGTTAGACCATTTCTAGACAATTGTAAGATTTGTCAAATGTCTTGCAAGACCTTTGTGCCGCAATTGTCAAGAAGCCTCAGGGTCAGTCCTAGATAAAGCATTTTTTTTCCTGGCAGCAAAATCCAAAAATAAATATTTCCTGCTAAACTAAATTAACGATTTCCTGCCTGATAGAATTTTTCAATTTTATAAGTTGTGATACCACCAAACTTGCAAGTTTGTATCTCAAAACCATAATTTATCTGAATGTGGTATCTATACATACTTTGAAATAGCAAACTGTTTCAATTGAATACTACGTAATACAAGTACTAGCGTCAAAAATCGAAATGCTGAAACAGTTGAATGAGATAAAAGCAGCTTGCATTCTTGCAAATGCACAATGACAGCTGCAGCCTGCAACAGCCACACTATACTGAAATGATAAATATTTCGTTGTTTTCTAGAACAAATCGTTGCGTCATTTGCGCAAGGATATACGAAACTTAGACAGGTTAAGGTCATGTAATAAACCTTCAAAACACTTTCGAATTGTTTACAAATCGCCGCTGGGTTTGGCAAGAATATAGAAAGATGGGTCATCGAACATGAAACTTGTTATTCGATCAAAAGTTGATTGTTGCCCATCAAAATTGTGTGATTGTGTGATCTTTAAACTTTGACTTGGATTAAAAAAAACTGACAAATATTTCCTGCAAGATAGAAAAAATTTCCTGCGAACAACTTTTACAGAAAATTTCCTGGCAGCGGCGCTGCTGGACATTTTCCAGCACTGCTCAGGGCCGTATCCAGGTGAGTACACCGTCAACCCGGTAACCAGGCCAGCCCGCCTCGTATGAACAGCACCTAAGGGGGATATTTATATGGAGGAGGGCAGCTCTCCTAGGAGGTATGACGTATGCATGAAATTTTTATTTTAGTCCTATGACGAGCTACAATATCGCCGTTTTAATTCTCTAAGATATTTGCAAGTTTTGAAAATTAAAATTCTGAAATTTTCCTTAAGGTGGCTCCCTAGGGTTTTATGACCATGACCACGCACGAGCTAGTTGCTAATTTGGCGGGAAAATTATTGATAATCGGAAAATTTTATGACGTCAGCACCCGTAAAAAAAACAAAAATAAACGCACATTTGTCGAGTTTCCTTCGGTGAATTTTTTTAAAATTTTAAAAAGTTCAAGAGGAAGCTTTTTCTTTTGTAATTCTCATTTTTCAAAAAATTCTATGGAACAAATGTTGCTTAATGTTATAAAACACTACATTTGGTGATATTGAGAAAACTATCCGAACAACCCTACATTTATTTAGCGCTAAAACGTTTCTCGAAGCAATTCCCTTAAGACTGCGAAGTTTGAAAAAATTCCACCGAAGAAAACTCGAGAAATGCCAGAAAAAAGATGAAAAATACGAATAAATCCTTTATCGTTAAGACTCGTTCTTGCCATGGCAACAATCTGCATAAGGTAGCTAACAGCGCAAAATTAATTGCGAGAATGTTATTAATCTTATTGGAAAGTTTCATGAACATCAGTCACAAGGGAAGGAAACTGGGCTTCCATAAGCATTTTGGTCGAACATATATAACACAAAACCCTAGGGCTTACAAAACACCACCCTATATTTGTTTTATATAAGACCCCGTTTCCACGATGCCGGTACAATTTGAAAACGGAACAAAATCATACCGGTGTGTAAATACAGGCCAAAACGTCTTGCGTTTACACGGTGCCGATATAATATAATGACGGATTAGCATGTGACTATTCTCTTCCAATGAGAATTGAGAAGACTTTGTGAATACTGCTGACCCGAATACTGTGGTCGTATATATCGTGATTACCGTCATCAAACTGTTACGGCACGGGCGTTTACACGATACCGGTTAGTGTTCCGTTTTCATTTCATGCCGTCAAGGAACCCGTCTTCATTTTGTGCCGTTTTCATGTCATTTTTGTGCCGGTATCGCGTAAACGCAAGGCCTAAACGGCATGATTTTGTTCCGTTTTCAAATTGTACCGGCATCGTGTAAACGGGGTCTAATTCTATTCAATATATACCTGCTATTTAAAAAGGATTGAGATCACGTGACCTCTTAGTGCAAGCATAGTTAATAGAACATATACATGGTTTGGAAGCTCTATTGTCTTTCAACATGAAGCATAGTCATGTTGAACTGACAACGGAGTTCCTTATATGGAAGTAAATTCTATGGACACGTGACGATGAAGCACCACAACACGTGACGATGAAGCAACTCACTAATTAAACCCGAGCGTTGCTATTGGATGACTGCTTCATTATACAGAAAATACAATACCGTGAAATTGAACAAATTTCCATAAACTTGAACAGAAACATAGAACAATCACTTTGGACGAGTTTCCAAACCATGTATATGTTCTATTAAGCCTGGTTTCCATATAGCCGTAAGAGCCGATGGTCCAATCATAGACAGTGTTGAATTAGCCAGCAATAAAAAGCTGTATGCGATTGGACCGTTGCCCCTTGCCGCAGCCATGCCGCCGGCTCTTACGGCTATATGGAAACCAGGCTTTAACTATGGTGCAAGTCGCTTATTGCGGGATGAATCCCAGTCGAGGTCATATACTCATATAGTTCTTTTAAATAATTATACTTGCTTTATTCTTGCTTCTTTCATACCGAACAAGACTTTTTAAAGCTTTTCCAAACCCTTTTAGACCTTTCAAGACATTCTACTGTCATGGTAAAAGAAGCGTTCCTAATATATCGTTGCAATATATTCCTCAAGTTGACCAATTCATTTGATGAAAATTATTGCTAACTTCCCGTTTTGAATTTGATTGGTTTCTGGTTTTTAAACAACCAATAAGAAACCGCATTATTTGCTAAAGACCAATCAAATTCAAAACAGGAAGTTGTCAACGAATCTTATCAAATGAGTTGTTCAACTTGAGGAATATATTGCAACAATATTTTATGGAACGGCTTCTATTGCCACGACAATAAACCCTTTAAATATCGCTTTAATAGCCTTTCCATGAGATCGTTATCAAGCAAACATTCCAGATTCAAAAAGGTCTTGAAAAGGTGTTTAGACGAATTATACTTGCCAAATTACGAATTAGGATAACGGGGAATTAAGACTTTTTCAAGACTTTTATTTAGGCACTTTCTAGATCTTTTATATACCTTTTCAAGGGCTTTAAAAGGTCATCAAAAACTCATTAATAATTCATGAGGAAAACACAAATGTCCGTGGTTTTATATCTGATAAAGAAACCTCCTGATTTACATAAACTTTAGCTTCGATTTTCTCGGCTTAGACAACGTTATTTTTCAAACTTACTACGCCAATGAACTTACCAAATGGGTCGTTTTCGAAGCTATTTAAAACATTAGCAGTACGTGTTTTAAATATTACTTACCATACTATATATACTTACCGTAATTTCACCTTTTCTCCCTCTTTATCTTCCCTTATACATCGTTTTATAATCAATACTTTCTAAAAAACTATATGATATATAATAGTGTATAAAACAAGCGAGAAATGTTTTAACTTACATCAGAATATTGTAAATTTTTGGAAAGTCCCACATGTACTTTCGGGGTTCCACTTTCTTCTAAATCAAACCACCATTTTTCACCAGAAGCATAATACTGAGATTTATAATACTTATGGTGATCCTAAAGAGAGAGTAGAGAAAAGAAGCTTTTGAACAAATTAAAAACATGCTTAATTTGTCCTAATACACAACTATATCACACATCCACGTTTCTCTCTGACGAAGGGCCTTCGCTCGAAACGTTAGAATCCTACGTTCTCTGTTTCGGCAGTATATCTAACTAACCTTACTATATTTTGATTGTTATATCACATATCCTCGTCCCTCCGAAAAAATAATCCTTTTCCATGAAAATCCTCAAGGCATTTAGCATTTTTACACAAAGACATCAGCTAAAGCTCAACCGTCCAAAGCTTTAAGGCCTGGCCAAACGCTTTCAACATTTCATTCAACATCGTTCAACATTGTTGAATTCAACATGTTGAAAGCGTTTGGCCACCCATGTTGAATGATGTTGAACGTTGTTGAATGGTGTTGAATGATGTTGGACGAAATTTGAACATGTTCAAATTTTCGTTCAACACGCGTTCAACATTTCTATTGTTCTCAAAATGTTGAAAGGTGTTGAACGCATTTGGCCACATTTCATTCAACTTTGTTGAACAGAGACATGCGCCATGCGAGATATTGTCGATTCCAGCTTTTGTGGTAGCCGCCCGCGTTCAATTAATTGTCATTCATGAATGTTGAACGATGTTGAATTCATTTGGCCACTCGTGCTTTCAACATTATTCAACAATGTTGAATGCGATGTTGAAAGCGTTTGGCCAGACCTTAACACAAAAGTTTTTAATATCTACTACAGTAAATAGTAATCCATAGTGCCGGATTGGAAAAGGAGGCTAGGTTGTAAGTCTGAACAAACATGTGACTTCCTAAGAAATTATTACAAGCCAGTTCACATCGGAGGTGCTGGCTGTAACCGCATGCAACAAACCTAATTTACCAACATACAGTAGAACCTGAGTTTTACGACCACCCCTGTTGCAGGTAAAACTGCACGTAAGTGACCAGTGGTCGTACATGGCAGGTAGTGATGTGACGTCATAGAAGCCATTTTGGCAGCGCTGCATTAGGAAAATGCCGATTTATTAAGATTTACAAGGGAAATGGAAAAAGCAAGAACAGTTCAAAGAAGTGCAGTCTCGATTTATTAATGTTAATATGTTATTCGGTTATTAACAGAAAAGAAATTTGACATTTGTGTATTTAATATCATGACCTTAGAGCCATACGTTCTCCACATCAAAATTGGGTGTCGTTCACTTCAATTTTTGCGCTGTGTTCAAAACGATAGTTTTGTCACTTTCCTTTCCGAGTCAAAAACAGTTGTAAAATATACAAACTTGTCGCGGTATTAACGATCGTCAAGATCAACTTCTCTAAAGTTAACAAATATTACTCATTGTTTTGAATTGTTCACTGTCATTGTATTAACTCTCAAACATCAACTAAAAAAGTATTTAACTCTGACAACATATTAAAAACTTCCAGCTCCCTGAACAGCACATATGTATATTTTGTACTTGCTGCTTTTATAGTATGATGTTCGTGTTGTTTCTCCTTGAATTAAAGTTTTGAGTTTAATATCAGTTTTGTTATTGATACAATGCACAAAAATGTATCTTTCTTTATTTGACACAAATGTTTGCCCAGTGGGTAAGGAATTTGACGTAAATTTTCAAAAAATGTGTTTAAACAAAATTGAGTGCAATATTTTCATATGTGCGGGGACCACAGGTGGCGCGTGCCGTTAGCGCGCTGCCAGCCTCTCACCAAAAAGTTAAGGATGGGCGACCGCTTGGGTCTCGCGGGAATAACCCCAATCCCGTTGTCGAGCTTGGAACTCATGCATGTGAGTAGAGTTGTAGTTAATCTCTCCTGTGCTTCGAGGTTTTTTCGCCGGGTTCTCCGGTTTTCCTCCCTCCATAAAATCAACACCTACATCTTAGGCCCGGTTCACACTATACCGGATAGCTTTTGGGGTAGGGATAAAACGCGGATGCGGATGGCGGATGCGGATGAGAAAAGGCGGATGGGGGATAAAACGCGGATGAGAAAAGGCGGATAGAGGATAAAACGCGGATGAGAAAAGGCGGATAGAGGATAAAACGCGGATGAGAAAAGGCGGATGGGGGATAAAACGCGGTTGAGAAAAGGCGGATGGGGGATAAAACGCGGATGGGCAAAATAACGGGGGAGCATAAAATAAAATGATATTAGATATAAAACCTTGTAGATATAAAATGCCATTATATGCCGTAAAGTCCAAGACCTGTTTAAGTAAGGAGCGATTTCACATATATGAAACCTTGAAACGTCAGCAAAACAACCAGCAAAAACAACACCGCATTAAAGCTAATTAACCAAAAGCGGTCGATGACTGATAAAGTAAATGGGTATCTTAAACTCAAATTTAATGCCTAACCGGTATTTTCGCAATTCGCTTGCGCGTTTTTCGCGAAACCACGTTTTATCCCCTCCGTCATGTATTTAGATCACTGGAATTTTAATCATGTTAAGAACTACAAACAGTGCCATATTAAATGCGTGTTGCAACAACCCTCTGATTCATGCCACAATGAGAACAGTACTGTGCTTTCTAATCTATAATCTCGTAAATTCGTAATATTATTTGAGTCGTTAGCGATGTTTATTCAGTAGATATAGACAAACTCTAAATTTTGAAAAACAGCTTGCCTTCGATTAACACTATGTAACGCGTATTAAACCTTGATTTCTTCCGACATTTTAAATTCTCTTTCTCTTTCGTTTTATATCTACAGGGTTTTATATCTAATATCAGTTTATTTTATGTTCCCCCGTTATTTTGCCCATCCGCGTTTTATCCCCCATCCGCCTTTTCTCATCCGCGTTTTATCCCCCATTTCTCATCCGCGTTTTATCCCCCATCCGCCTTTTCTCATCCGTGTTTTATCCCCCATCCGCCTTTTCTCATCCGCCATCCGCATCCGCGTTTTATCCCTACCCTAGCTTTTGTGCCGGTACGAAAACCTTCTGTACACACACAAAACGCCTGTTCCGGCACAATTTTTGTGTCGGAGCGCCGCTGCGCAGCTACGATCTCGAAAGAGATACATCTTTTATCGGATACGTTTTTGTGCCGTTTCAGGGTGAACGCGGAGTTCGAAATCGTTTCGGAATTAAATTAATAGAACAGAGCGTTGATATGCCGCGGAGTAGGAAAACGAAAGATTTATAATAGGTCTTGGAGACCTTTGCTAGACCTTTTCTAGACAATTATAAGACTTCAATAGTCTGTCAAAATTCTTGCCAGACCTTGCAAGACCTTTGTCCGGTGATTGTCTAGAAATGTATTGAAGAAAAGTCCTGCAAAGTCTTAACAAGTCTTGAGTAGATCTATTTGATAGATTCGTCAAAGTCTTTTCGCCATTTAGGTAAAATCAGAACTATAGTTGATTTCCACTGTAGCGTACACGATTTGCGCTTTACATGCATCCTCAAATTGATATTCCATGTCCGCTTTGTTGCCAGTTTCGTTGCAGAATTGACATAAGCTTATTATTTTACGCCATGAGTCAATACTATAGCTCTCGCTACTCAAAAACCCGATCGAAACTTACCGTAATTTGGAGTGAAGAATGAGCCGTTTAGTCCAAATGCTGAAATGCAGTTAAACTGATGAGAAGTACTTTTGAGTTACTTTTTACAGTTGTCTGATTTACCGTGCGCACTTCCACCGCGAATTAATTTATTTTAACCTAACAATACCGCGTAAATAGCCTCGAACCTTGGCAGGAAATAGCAAAAATATTTTGCTGATGCCAAGAGATAACTTATAATCCCAGAGGGACGTGTTCTGAGACTTGTATCATGTAGTAGCTGCTCTCGCATCTGCAATCTAACTAACCCAATAATACCTATAAATCCTAAGACTACATAAAATATACTATTAACGTATTAAACGTTTTCCAAATCCCGTCAGAGATGCCACAATAGTGAGTAATTCAATCTCGGTCAAGTGTCAACTGATCGCATTTTTGGCGCCTGCATTTGAATATTTGAATATTGTGGGTAAAGCCGTTGGTGGTTTGCGCGTTGCTGCTGGCTTAAAGCCTGGTTTCCATATAGCCGTAAGAGCTGGCGGCATGGCTGCGGCATGGCTGCGGCAAGGGGCAATGGTCCAATCGCATACAGCTTTTTATTGCTGGCTAATTCAATGATTGGACCCTTGCCGCAGCCATGCCGCCGGCTCTTACGGCTATATTGAAACCAGGCTTAAGTCTTGGGAATTCAATTGAGCGTCTTTGGCGAATATCTTTGTAAAGAAAGAAGGAAAAGTGCGCTGGCACTTGCATCTAAAGTTGTAGCTCTCAGTCTGCTGACATTCTCTTAAACACTTACAAAGAAGCACAATAAACAATGGCACTCATGCAGAGGTAAAGATTTCTCTGACTGACAGTATGTAGTCGCGTTGCAATGCTTGCTTATATATAATCTATATTACTCGCTTTTTTCGTAGTCATTCTATGTAAATTCTAATTGGCACCGTGTGTAACGTACGTTAAACGTTTAATGGAGTGTCTTCAAATGCTTTGTTTGCCGATCGTCTCATTTTAAAAGGTGAACACTGAGTACGTTCTGATATAGTTCTCAGTTCTGTGACTTGGTTTTGTGATCCGTGTCTTTACTGTAATCAATATAAATTAATTTGATAACTTAGAATTTGAAAAAGATGAGTATTATAAGACATATTAGCGCAACAGTACAAAGCAACTACTCGGCAAGTAAAGAGAACGCTACTTCCTAAGAAGTAAGTTACAACGCGGTTGAGACTCGAACCCGCTGCTGGTTTTGGTTCATAAATTCGATGCTCTACTGTGTAAGCGGCTAATCAATTTAAGGTAATTGTGGGTTTGAATCCCAGTCGCGGTTAGTTTTTTCTATGCTGCTTTCATATTAAACAATTTTTGTAGCTTTTCAAGACTTTTTAAGCTTTTCCAAACCATTGTAGACCTTTCAAGACATTTTAAAACCTTTCAAGACCTTTCTAGATCGTTATCCATCAAACATTGCAGATTCCAAAAGTTCTTGAAAAGGTCTTTCGACCTGTCAAGTTAGGATCATGGGGCAGATCTTTTCAAGACTTTTACTTTAGGCGCTTTTTAGATCTTTTCAAGACCTTTTTAGACAATATTCTAAATCTTTTCAAGGTCTCTAAAAGGTCTTTCGTTTTCCTACGGATCGACACGGCCACATTCATCTGCGTCCTTCGTACTGTAATTCAGCTGCTGGCTGCGAGTAAGGATGATTAGCCCCCAGTCCTTTATCCTTTTTTATCCTTTTATTATTGGTCAACTCATTCAATAAGATCATAATTGATATAAGTTGTACCTATACATGTAGTGCATGTGGTAGGTTTGTGAGCTTGAATGTAACAAACGTTTGGTGGACGTTCGTCAAGCTCAATTACTCAGAAAAGATTTCTGAGCCCCAGAGTCTTGATGAATGTCCACCAAACGTCTGTTAAGATCATAATTATAAAAAAAAATTAATTATAAATAACCTCGATAATGCTGATATTATCCGTTGAGTTTGTTCCATTGAAGCTGTTGGTGGGTCTCGATGATACAAATGTTTTTACTGGTGAAGTATGCGTAGCTACAGATGGTCCAGTATTTGGTGTCACTGGCTTAGTAACAGTGCTGTTAGTATTGGTACTCAAAGACAGTGTTGGATCTGAAGTAGGTACTATACTTGAATTAGACAGTTCTCTTCGAACAATTCTATGACTTCTTTCAAACCATTCCTCTGCATCTTGTCCAGAGTCTTCAATCAGTTCGTACTCTACTAAAATTAGAAATAATATTCAGTCATTTCAGTGTTCAGAATTCACTCATCTACTGTACATATAGAAATAATTTATTTAAAGGGGATTGGCAACAAAAATTAAGTTTGTCTAATTTGAAAGAACTCATAAAATTGTAATAGAAGATCCTTTACAACTTTTTCGTATCTTTCTGCGTTTTCAAGTTATTTCAATTTGTTTGATATGTAAATGAGATGGTCTCTGACGTCAGGAGTGGGGTAAAATATTTTCATACAGAGCAAAATCACTTACATATCTAACATGAAATGTTCAGCGTCGCAAGGAGTTTTTATGTGCACAGTTTCAAATGATTTCGCTGAACAAACTTAGAGATATAACTGGTTTTGCTACATGTGAAAATATTTTACCCCACACCTGACATCTGAGACCATCTCATTTACATATCAAACAAATTGAAATATCTTGAAAACGAAGAGAGATACGAAAAAGTTGTAAAGGATGTTCTATTACAATTTTATGAGTTCTTTCAAATTTTTAGTGCTATTGCCTTTAACATAAATTTAGATATTATTGCAAATTCTTAACATTCATAGAATTATTTACTAAAATCAGGTCATAGTTAATAGAAAATATACATGGTTTGGAAACCCGGTAAACGTCAAAGCGGTTAGCAATCAAGCTACAATTCATGTTGAAAGGTACATGAAGGTGCCAAATCCTTTGTTTTGGGTTTATTAATATTTAAACAGTACGGTTGAGTGATTGAACCCAAACGCTGCTATTGGATGATAATTGCTTCATTATACAGAAAACACAATATGTTCAGTAACCGTGAAAGTGCAAAAAATTTCTATAAACCTGAACAAAAACATATGACTTTTGTTGGGCTCCCAAGCCATGTATATTTTCTATTAACTATGAACAGGTTCAGTCTACATCTGATAATTTAATATATAAAACAAAATATGTAAGGATCAAAGGACACCAACTATATAGAGAGATGTATATTGTATATGGTAATACTAATACATGTACATTGTACTGTACTAGCCAATAATTTTAATTATCAAATTCATTAAAAATTCATGAAGAAAATTCAAAAGAAATGAATGTTTAATCAGCATCTTTAACTACGGATAAAACATTGATTAATAAAACATCAAGGTTTTATCAAAGTTAATAGGCACTAGAGCCTCAAATTGAGCTTTTTCTGACTGTAAATGATCTTATCTCACCTTTCCTACGACTCTTAAACAAAGTGTTGATCATTTACACTTAGAATTTGATAAGTAAGTTAAAATATTCGCGTCCGATCTTTATGGGCATTTACAATGGCGAGCATTGTAAATGCCCATAAAGATCGGCCGCTCATATTTTAACTATCACGTATAAATTTTAAGTATAAATTAAATTGACAGTCAAACAGTACTGTCAGAGTGTCAGTAGTGCTTTTTAAAATTAATTGAATTGAATTCTGTTAATGCTTTAATAACACCGTATTAAATAAAATACAATACAATACAATAAACTTTATTTAACGTGGACAAATACACTTAGCTATATTCAGCTAATTTGCAGGTATTGCCCCGAAACTAACCTAATCTAAAACATATACAAACTAACAGAGATTATGATCTAAATAATATAAAAAAAGATAAAAGAATATAAAAATAGTTAAAACTATTAGCAACTATGGTAATTGTAAAATTTGCTCAATGTCAATGTTTTTTATACTATTCTTAAAAACGTTAAAGCTCTCGGCAGATCTTATTGTGTCCGGAAGGACGTTCCATAACTTGGTTGCTTGATACCTCCATGACTTTAGCCCGTACGTGGTGGTATTGACCTTCGGGAGTCTCAAAATATCTTTCCCTCTCAATGCATATACGCTTTGTCTTAGTTCCAATAAATCATTTAAGCTCTCTGGCGAATCAGTATTATTAATTAACTTATACACAGAGCAAAGGATTTTCATAACTCTTTGATGCCTTAAAGTAGTTAACCCCAGTTTGTTTATGTATTTCTAGTTACGTTAATAAATTAATCCTTATTATTGCGAATTCATATAAAGTGTGATCAATGATCTGGTGACAGATCATGCAGTGATGCAGGTATTAAACCAAGTGACTCGAAATCTGACTACGTCATCGCAGTGTTACTATATTTATCGGCCAATGAGAAGCCGGAGCAGGTCTCTCCCTAATGGCACGTGATACGCGTGAACGAGTCACAGTGTTTCGGCGATGGCGGGCTGGGAGAAAACAAGAAGAACTAAGAGATCTACACTCTTGAAATGGGGATTTGGAGATTGGTTGGAAGTGGTAGACACAGACTCAGAACTGGAAGAATCAGATGACAACTGTAGCATCATGTGATCATTTCTGAACTAAGAAACGTATCTGAACTTTTTATTGTTTATTTTCCAGTTAGTTAATGTTTCCAGCATTTCAGCATTTTCTTATTTCCAAACTGAGCTAAACATGTCATGTGCTTTAATTACAGTCATAACACAAGTGAAGTTACAAGTCAGTGAGACACTTGTCGTTGACTTTGAAGAGAACAAACATTCATTTTCAAAATAAAGAAAATTCTCAAAACTTGAGTTGAAGGTTATATGCATTTATGCAATAAATAAAATTAACATCATGCATACTGTTTGTGTTGTCATTGGTTTCCCCATGGGTCCAAAGCAGGCTTGAGCCCTCTACCCAGTTAGCCGGTTTCAGCGGTTGAAAGAGGGCTCCGCTGGCTCACCAGGTCGAAGCCTCACTTGTCAACTGTACACCGTTCGAGTAGCTGCTTTACGCTCGTTTTCCCTGCTTGTATGCCTCGGCTAACACGAAATAGTATTTCGTCGTTGTCGCCTGGGGAAGTTCTTGCGTTATCCATGAATTCCTCTACTATTCCCACCTCTGATGCTTCGAGTTTTTCATCTCTCGCGTCTCTTTCTACGTCTGACCTTGACCTAACGCCGTCCACATTGTCCTCGCCTTCTGTAGGCTAACCTGCGTAGCAGGCGTTACTGGATGAGGGGACTGGGGAGAGGGCTTAGAAGTAACGCCTGCGTTATTAACGTTGCTATTGGATGATTACTTCATTATACAGAAAACACAATATGTTCAGTAACCGTGAAAGTGCAAAAATTTCCATAAACCCGAACAAAAACATAAAACAATGACTTTTGTGAGCTTCCAAACCATGTCTATTTTCTATTAACTATGGTAAAATTAATAATTTCAATTCTAATTTTCAAACAAAGCTAAACAGCATCTTGCAGTGCTTTTGCGAGTGTCAGCCTCCTCGACTCCCATACCATTCAACTAAGTTTTATATTTAAAACCTCCATGCAAGAGTTTGGAATATATCTTAATACTAATAGGAAGTTCCTGAATTTGATTTTGAAAGCGAACACCGCGTGAGACGCTTTGCTTTCATATGTCTCTGTCAGTCATAAAATTTCTGAAAATATTTGCGAGCGAACACCGTGGGACGCCGCAGACATTTCCGTTCAATAATGGTAACCTTTCACTCAACTGTTTTGTTTTGGTAAACACTCGCTGTCATTACTGTTCTCTTCATGAATATTCGTTGCCATTGATATAGAAACAGGGTTACTCTACTATTCACACCTAATTTTATAAATTTCCAGGCCACAGTTTGAGAAATATTTGTGAGCAGACACCGTACACATTTCCGTTAAATAATCACTACTATTTATATACCTTTCACAACTGTTTTGTTTCGGTAAACACTCGCTGTCATTACTGTTCTCTTCATGAATATTCGTTGCTATTGATAGAAACAGGATTACTCTACCATTCACACCTAATTTCATACATTTCCAGTCCACAGTTTTAGAAATATTTGTCAGCAGACACCGTCGGACACTGCAGACATATTCCGTTAATATTAATTTATCCCTTCCACAGATTTGCGACCAACTCTCAGTCTTTTAACTCCCTTGTACTATAATTGTTTTTTATACAAAGATAATTATTGAAATAATAATTTACGTGAATTAAATGCCATGGATTTTGAAATATTACAATTAATACAAACAGTTAATTTAATAGCTTCAGACATTGGCCGCTCGAGATCATATTTAATTTGGGGGTGTTTGACAAAACCAAAGAGCTCCACTGCAGGCGTTACTTCTAAGCCCTCTCCCCAGACCCCTCATCCAGTAACGCCTGCTACGCAGGCTATCTGTAGGCCTTCCTCTGGCTAGTACACAGGGAGCCCAACTCTGACGCCTGTGATGGTCCTTCCTCTTTTTTTGTTTTATTATATTGAGCTTCTGACTGAAAACCGAGGCCGCTTAACAGTTGTGTAAGCTGGTAAACATTTGGTAATATGTGCATATATATGCAAATTGCAGCGCGCGGTAATTTGAAACTCGAAACAGCTGTTGGGCTTCTGTGCCACGTGAATGGCACGTGACGCTCACTGAAAGCTGAGACGATTAAACACGCAGTGCAATAAGGCCTGCGTTCTTTGTCGTAGTAATTTGTTTCAGTGAGCGTCACGCGCCATTCACGTGGCACAGAAGCCCAACAGCTGTTTCGAGTTTCATATTACCGCGCGCTGCAATTTGCATATATATGCATATATTACCAACTGTTAACCAGCTTACACAACTGTTAAGCGGCCTCGGTTTTCAGTCAGAAGCTCAATATAATAAAACAAAAAAAGAGGAAGGACCATCACAGGCGTCAGAGTTGGGCTCCCTGTGGCTAGTACTGCTTTGTTGTCAAGTTCAACAGCGTATCGGGCTCGTCTTCCGTTGGTGCCAAGGCCTGTCGCCTCGATTCCTCTAGCGCTTCCCGCTGTAGTGCAGTCAACACAACCTTTGAGTTCAGCTCCGTTGCCTTTGGCTTCGGTCAGTTCTCCACCAATTCAGCCAAATCCCACTACTGGTGGCACGTCGCTCGGCCTTTTTCCCTACCCTCGTCAGCTGCATTGGCCCTCGTTTGGTGTTTCACCGTCCTTCCCTTCACTGTCCACCGCCAATTCGCCTTGGCTTTTCTCGTCGCCTGGTTTGTCAGCGCCATCTTGGTTCGTTCACGCCTCGAACGCTGTTCCATCGCAGGCTCACGTAGCTTCGAATTCACAGCCATTGCCAGTCGTGCCACCTCTTGCCATTCTAAATACAACGCAGTCAGCCATACAAACTCCAGCTGCTCAATATCTGCCTGCCATCCCATCGCCTCTTATGCCAGATGCTATAAACACAGGTAACATCGCTTCTCATTTTGTTGGGGCTCCTCCTTTGCAGGAGGCATTTGTTGTTGGCCCGGGTTTTCACCCGATCCCCTATAAAGCGGTGCTTAGCATTACCTCCGGTCATCTTGTGGAACTCGCCTCATTGTTGTCCAAGCCGTCACAAGCCCCAGTCTGTCCTACCATCTCGGTTGATGGTCGGGTTATAATCTCCAGTTACAACCGTCCACAACGACGCCTCACTGATATTGTACAATGGGTTCAGTCTTTCTCCATATACACGTTGATCTTGGTGGCCTCGTTCCCAGGGAGGGCTCGGGACCTCCTTGCCTACCAACTGTTAATTCTCCGGACTTACTCCCAGTTTCAGGGGTTTGCTTGGCTGAACTATGATGAGGCTTTCCGCCGTGATGCTGCAGCCCGCCACATCTTAGATTGGTCTCACATTGTTGAACTCTACAATTACCATACTGCCTCAAGTGGGTTCGAGTTTCTCCTTCCCCCTTGTCCGAGACCCCTTCACGGGCTGAGAGCAATCTTTCGTCCACCTCGTCTCTCATTTACCGTCGTGGAATGCGGATAGGTGCATTAGCAATCGCCCTACATGCAGATACCAACATATGTGTGAAGTCCCTCATTGCCGGCGGGGCATCGTCGTATCCACTGCCCCTCCCGGGTGGCCCCTCAGCATCCACCTGCTCCTATATCCTCGCAGCCTTTCCGCTGAGCTCTGGTCTCGTGTCTCCAGGGCTATTGAGTCTTCTCCAGTTTGACTCCTGGGTATTGGTCGTATCTTGCCCAGGGGTGTGTGTGGTCACCGGTTAACTGCTTAGTCCACCAGTGATTTGTTGGTTGCTGGGTTTTTTCTCCTCGCTTAAACTCATCATTAGGCTAGTTAATGAATTGGTTGTGTTTGCTATTGTTGTTTGTGTCTTTTCTGCGTGTGTGTGTTGGGGGGGAGGGGAGGGGGGGGGGGCATTGCGCACCCATACGGGTTGAACTGCCCCCTTTGTTGTTTCATTGCAGCTCTGTCCCTACCTATTTCTTCGGTCTCTCCTTTGGTCTTGCCTGAGTTCGTACGAGAACTGGAGCACTATGCACCCAACTAGAGGGAGTATGTTCTCTCCGGCATTTCGCAGGGTTTCCGTGTGGGGTTTGCCCCGGAGTTGGTTCATCTCCACTCGCGCGCCACCAACATAAAGTCAGCTTCTGACCACACAGAGGTTATCGACAAGTACCTGTCTGCGGAGCTGGCAAAGAGTCGGGTCTCTGGTCCCTTCTTGAGTTCAACTCTCCCGAATCTTCAAGTCAGCCCCTTTGGTGTCATTCCCAAAAAAACATCAACCCAGTAAATGGAGGTTAATTCTCGACCTGTCCTGCCCCCTTGGCCACAGTGTTAACGATGGCATCCCCAAGGATCCCTTTTCACTCCATTACGTTTCACTCCATCACCACGCCTGCCAAGTTGTCCAGCCGGGCCGCACGTTCCTCCGCCGCATGATCAATCTCCTCTGCTGTTTTCGCCATCGTTCTCACCCTATTCAGCTGAATCTGGAGTTTCGCCGGGGTTTGCATTGGTGGCTCTCCTTCTCTCAGGAATGGAATGGGACCAGTTTCTTCCTGTCCCCATCGGTCACGCCTCTTCCGGATTTAGTGGTGGCATCCGACTCCGCCGGGTCAGTTGGGTTTGGGGCCCTTTGGCAGAACCAATGGTTCTTTCATTCCTGGGCGTTCCTCCCCTCTTCCCCCTCCATTGCCTACATGGAACTGGTCCCCATCGTCGTCGTTGCCGCTCGCCTCTGGGGTCCTGCCTGGTCCCGCCTTCGGGTCCAGTTTCTGTGTGACAACCTCTCCGTGGTCAACGTCCTCAACTGTGGCACTTCTCGGTCAGCTGACGTCATGCACCTCCTCCGCTGTCTTACCAGTTCCGCCTGTCGCCACCGTTTTGCTTTTTCGGCTGCTCACATACCTGGCAAATCAAATTCGGCGGCTGATGCGTTGTCTCACTTCCACCTGCAGGTTTTTCATCGCTTGGTTCCCACTGCCAGACCTCATCCTCACCCTATTCCCCCAGCCCTCCTCTCCCACCTCGTGCCGCCGTCTTAATCACCCAATGCTATGGGTTGCTGGTGCAGGGGCTGGCTCCCTCCACTCGTCGAGTCTACTCCTCTGGTCAGCTTTCTTTCTTTCAGTTTTGCTCCCTCCACCGTGTGTCCCCATGCCCGGCTTTCGAATGGACACTTATGTTGTTTGTGACCTGGCTCCACCACTCCCGTCACTTGGCTCCGTCCTCCATCGTCACATATTTGGCTTCCGTCCGCTCCTTCCATGTTGATCTGGGGTTCCCCGATCCTATGCGTGGCGCGACTCGCCTTGCTCGCTTGATCTGTAGTGTCCGTCGCGTTCATACTTCTCTGACCGCTACTCGGCTGCCCATCAACAATCGGCTTCTGATCGTCCTCCATTCGGCGCTGTCATCGCGTACGTTCAATCACACCATGTTTTGGGCTGCCTGCTGCACAGCCATCTTTGGGGTTTTTTCGGGTCAGCGAATTCACCTGCAGCGGAGCCTTCGACCCGTCACGGCACCTCTCACGCGCTGATATCGTCCACGATTCGCCAGACCGCATCCGCATTTTCCTCAAAACATCCAAGTCTGACTCCTTCCACCGTGGCTGTTTCATATTTTTGGGCCCATCCGGTCGCCTCACTTGCCCCATCGCCGCCCTTAATCGATACCTGCTTCTTCGTGGCTCCACTCCTGGTCCCCTTTCTCTCTACCAAGACGGCACTCCTCTCTTACCGTCTCTTGTCAACTACTGGCTCCGGGCAATCCTCGCCTCAGCTGGAATTCCTGGTAACTTCTCCAGCCACAATTTTCGGATCAGTGCTGCCACCTCGCCGCCTTGGCCGGTATCCCTGATCATCTGATCAAGACGCTCGGCCGTTGGTCCAGCGACGCGTACCTACGGTACATGCGTACTCCACCGGATGTCTTAATGGCCACCTCGCGTTTCTTGATCTAACTTCAGTGGGGGAAGCTGTCTCTAGTTTGGTACGCCATTGGGCAGGTATTCGTGCCTCGAATCCCCCTCTCCAGCTCTGCTGGAGGGTGGCGGCGTTGTTGTAAAGGGTGATTCTCGGCAAGAACTGCAATGAATTAGTCGTGGAGCTTAGGCTCGTGGATCTCTCTCTCTGTGTTCCGAAGACCTTTTAGGCATGAGCTTCACGTTGGGACCGCAAACCCTCTCCAACGAGACTACACCCTCCAGAGATAGAAATAGTCGGATTTAGGTAATGTGGACAGGGCTATAGTATCGGGTTGCTTGCATGAATGTTAAATGAATTTATGCACTAAATAAAATTAACATCATGCATACTGTTTGTGTTGTCATTGGTTATTGGATTCCCCATGGGTCCAAAGTAGGCTTGAGTCCTCTACCCAGTTAGGCGGTTTCAGTGGTTGGAAGAGGGCTACTCTGGTTCACCAGGTCGAAGCCTCACTTGTCAACTGTACACCGTTCAAGTAGCTGCTTTTCCCCACCAACCCATCCCTCAGTTGGCTTGGCGAGGGATTGTTAAACCCTTGTAGCAGCTTGTGGGCTTGCCACTCTGCTCCCCGGTGGTGTCTCTTACTGTTGTGTCTTACTGTGTTGTTACCTGCTCCTACTGCTGTTGCCTGTGGGTCGTACTATCCGACCCTGCTGCTGCTATCACCCATGGGTTGCACTGTCCGACCATGCATTTTGTTTGACCCCATGTTGCTGTTGCCCATGATACTGTTCAACTCCGCTGCTGCTGACTGTGTGTTCTGCTGTGGGCCATACTGTTTGGATTATGCTGCTACAGGTCATACTGTCCGACCTCCTTCATGTTGCATAGCTATAAGCTTCCAGTATATCTGGTTTATTCCCTGGCTTGGCAGGTGATACTTAATTGCATGTTGTGTGTTATTTGGGGTGTTTGTGACCTCATGTGTCCTCTTACGCATTTGGGGGTGCTGTTCTGTGCATTATCCTCGGGTGCCGTCCTCCTTGCAGGCAGCACTCATAGGCCTACGCCATCTTGGCCTTTGTTGTTCTGCCTGCTGTCCCCCTTCAGGTGGGGCCCCAAGTTTTTTCTCTCTTTCAGATGACAGCATTGTTTGGGCTCTTGGGGTTCCTAATCTCACTGGCAGCCACACACTAGGCACCACCATCTGGTCTATCTTTCTGACTGGGGGGGGGGAGGGTTTCTGTACTGTATCAGGTAAGTTTGTTTTGGAGGTTTGGGGGGGGGGGGTTTTCCCTCCACTTTATGTGTGACTTGTAGTCCTCGTTCATGAGAGGGTA
Source organism: Paragorgia papillata (assembly GCA_035771165.1). Lineage (NCBI taxonomy): Eukaryota > Metazoa > Cnidaria > Anthozoa > Scleralcyonacea > Coralliidae > Paragorgia > Paragorgia papillata. The sequence goes on from JAWNZC010000406.1 coordinate 1,772,922, forward strand.
ATTCTCGGCAAGAACTACAATGAATTAGTCATGGAGCTTAGGCTTGTGGATCTCTCTCTATGTGCTCTGAAGACCTTTTAGGCATGAGCTTCACGTTGGGACTGCAAACCCTCTCCAACGAGACTACACCCTCTAGCGATAGAAATAGTCGGATTTAGGTAGTGTGGACAGGGCTATAGTATCGGGTTGCTTGCATGAAGGTTATCGTTGGCTACTACCAATATATCTATAGAGTATAATACTGTACTACCCATTATGCATACTTATTACATGTTTTCTATTTTGGCAGGTCAAACATAAGAAATGGCAAGCCATAATTTACTTGGCCAACAAAATATGAAAATGACAGGCCATAAATTTTTTCTCTTTTTCGAGCCCTGCCTTAATTTGATCATGCACATGCGTTTAATAATACTGCACATGTATCCAGTAAACGTTTACCAGATATTTACCAGATAATGCTGTGTTTACTAGGGGTAGGACAGAAAATATCTGACAAATTATTTTCATTTTCATGTCAATGGAGTAATAAATGACCATACATGTCTGGCCATTCCAAAAAAAAGTCCTCCCTTATATGGAATTTTTTTAAGGAGGACTATCCAGACATCCAGTATCTGGTATCCAGTAAATACGTGTATAGCTATCCGGTTAAATCCGGTATCCAGTAAAGTGGTATCCAGCACATCCCTAGCTAGCTCACCTAGCTGGGCTGGCTTGCTTGTTGTGCTAATTGCATAAGTTATCAGTTGAGTTCTGGTAAGACATGAAGTCTCATTGTTTTAAATATGAACTGTACTGTACATGAACAAGCAGACCTTGTGAATTGTTAATATGTTGAAAAAAGCTGATAAAAACAAATTTTATGTGTATAAAGTGTATGTACGAAGCTTTTAGTGCCAGTCCAGGTAGGTGCATGAGCCAGCCCAGTCAATCATGTTTACTGTACATGGGGAAAAAACCAGCCCAGGTAATAACTGAGATCTCGGTCTCACAAAGCCAGATCTCGGTCTCACCACCAGATCTCGGCTAGGTGGACTGGCTCAGCTCTCGACATATAAACACAAAATGAAAATTAACAAGAAATAACAGCATTATAAACAAGATCTTGGCAAAGTGTGGGTACTCGGACTGGCTCAACCTCCATATAAACAGCCTCTTTGACAATGCTGTAGAGTGTAGACAAGTTCAGGCTTGTCTATAAATTGTTAAATATATTATTATCCTAGAGCTATTATAGAGTTAATACAAGACTACAAGTCAATAACTACAGTTAGCCTAAAAACTCTTTTAATGTATGTAAAACCCGAAGGTTTCAATTCTGTGCTTGTTGTTTGTATTATGAAATTAATCAGGTGTAAAGGCAATTGTATATGGTGAACTTCCTCAACCTATTTAATAACGTTAGTATATCGGCACGGGAAGACAAATTACCATTATATTAAATATAGTTCCGATGTTCAACAAAGGAAATAATGATGAAAATTTTATTGTTTATGAGCATTTTTGTCTTCATATTTTTACATTAAAGTCACGCAGTTACAAATGACAGAAGGACATGTGTCAGAAATATTTTTTAACAGATGTAAATCCCACAGCTTGTAACAGCTGTCCTGCATTAAATTAGGTGACAGAATCTCCGAGCCTAAAAAAGTATCCGAACCTAAAAAAGTATCCGACCCTAAAAAAGTACTTTGGATAAACAACGAGTTTCTTTCCCTAATAATATGATACGGCGTTGTTTTATCAAGCTGTTGTTAATAGTTCTTCGTTGCTAAAGGCCTGGCCAAACGCTTTCAACATTTCATTCAACATCGTTCAACATTGTTGAATTCAACCTTGATTCAACATGTTGAAAGCGTTTGGCCACCCTGTTGAATGATGTTGAACGTTGTTGAATGGTGTTGAATGATGTTGAACGAAATTTGAACATGTTCAAATGTTGAACGAAATTTGAACATGTTCAAATTTTCGTTCAACATTGTTGAACGATGTTGCATGAAATGTTGAAAGCGTTCTGGATTTGAAGTGGGACTCAAATGTGAAGCATATGCAAATGCAAGCAATATATTGTATAGCATACTGGACTTGAGAGAGGCACTGTATTTTTAAACAGTACGTTAAATAAAATAGTTGTTTATGTTATTTAGGAAGTCTATGGCATACAGTACCTGCAAATTTGTGACCGAATCCAACAGCAAAAAAAAATAAGAGAATATGCAATTCCATGTTTGCCTTTGCCATATTTGTACAGCCAGCAGAATTTCGATGTTTTATTATAAATACAAGCTTCTATAAGATACGCTACGATGTAGACGCTATAGATTATAGAAGAGTCTTTACAAAGTTCGACGAGGTGAAAAAGTATGAACGACTGTCGCGAAGAAAAATGTAAAAACGAAACATCGTATTTATATGCCGAAATTTGCATAAGTAATTATTGAATATGACGGAAGTGGCCGGAAGCTTTCGCCCACTTGTTCTGACATGACGTCATTTTCTCATAAGATAAAATGTCAGGATACGACAAGATATACTTTGATGCAGTCAGAGTGAGGCCCCTTGCCGCCCCCAGCTTCCGTAGACCCACTTAGACTTTCCGAAATTAAAGGGCCAGTCTAACCTACCGAAGACAGCTGCGCCATGCAGTGACTCCTCCACATAGGCGTTGCGTGGATACTGATTTAGTTGTTTATTTCAAACTTTAATAGCCACATATAGAAATCGAGTAGAGGCTGCACGCAGGCTAAGCCACATACGCAGCTCAAGAATTTAAAATTTTCCCGGCCCCAGACTCCCTAGTAATGGGGCCTCCACCCAACTATTTTGTCTTGGGCCAATGGTTTCTTCGGGCCTGCGAACGGCCATAATCTCAATGAACTTATCAGCCATGCAAGTTGAAGTCGTGCAGGCAGAACTTTCAGCTATATTGTAAATGTATTACTTGTATTTGTCCTGTATCATGCACCTAGCTGCCTGTGATCATGAGAATATCAGGGAGGTTGAGGATGGGAAGGAGCTAGTGACTGATTAAGTTTATGACTTCAAGCCATTATGTTCGGGTCAGGTTCTGAATAGCCTGCGTCGCAGCCGGACGTGTTTTGAAAAAAATATTGAGCAAGCTCAGTGGCGGATCCAGGGGGTTATGGGGGTTGCAACCCCCCTGGCCTATTATATATGATATATTATATTATATCATTTAACAAATAGATTCCATTTTGCCGTTGTCTGTTCAGTTATAGATGCACAGATGACGTCACAACGTGGTAAGAACAAAAGAGTGGCCCACGAGACGCAGTCGAGTGGGTCACTGATGTTCTTACCACGTTGTGACGTCTTCTGTGCATCTATAACTGAACAGACAACAAAAAAATGGAATCTATTTGTTTTATACAATAAAAATTTAAAAGGTCTTTGTCGAAACTCTTGCCGGATTTTGGGGCATGAAGAAGGAAAAAAGCAAGCCAGCTGACGTGATCTGACGTGACCATGTGTCTGTCCTCTAATAGATCATGGCCAACAACCAATGAAAACACGCATAGCAACCAGGGTATTGTATAAATTATATTATATTATATTATATTATATTATATTATATTATATTATATTATATTATGTTATGTTATGTTATGTTATGTTATGTTATGTTATGTTATGTTATGTTATGTTTATGTTATGTTATGTTATGTTATGTTATGTTATGTTATGTTATGTTATGTTATGTTATGTTATGTTATGTTATGTTATGTTATGTTATGTTATGTTATGTTATGTTATGTTATGTTATGTTATGTTATGTTATGTTATGTTATGTTATGTTATGTTATGTTTGTTATGTTATGTTATGTTATGTTATGTTATGTTATGTTATGTTATGTTATGTTATGTTATGTTATGTTATGTTATGTTATGTTATGTTATGTTATGTTATGTTATGTTATGTTATGTTATGTTATGTTATGTTATGTTATGTTATGTTATGTTATGTTATGTTATGTTATGTTATGTTATGTTATGTTATGTTATGTTATATTATATTATATATATAAATTGTGTTTAGTGTATAATATAGCGTATAAAAATCACTATTTCTGATCCTAATATTGTCCCCAAAATGCAGGAAATAGCATTTCAGGGTATCAGAAATCAAAAATTTTCCGGGGAGACATACCCCCGGACCCCCCTAGAGGTGTCAACACCCTCTTTAAAAAAATCCTGGATCCGCCCCTGAAGCTATATTAACAAAGTTCGGTTGTTCAAATTCTGGATAACGTATTGGTGGATAAGTCCTATCCATTGGATAAATTTGCTATAGACCCTTTTAATAAGTGCCTAGAGTACATCATTTCCAGGGTCTATATTTCCCTGTTTTTATAGATCTTCTTGCACCATGCACTGCCTTCTCTACAGGGGACTGACTGGGGGAGGGGCTTGAAGGCCCCCTTGAGCGCCCCCACGAATTGATTATAAACGTCCCTTTTTGCCCCTGGAAAAGTTCCTTTTTGCTGAAGTTCCGAAAGAAATGAACAAAAAATAAAGCAATAAAGATATAAAAGGAAAATTTCGGACTTTTGATAAGATTATGTGGTGGCGAAAAATCTTTTTAGAGTTCCTCACGAAGCGAAACGACCTTCACTGTTCTTAAAAATCACACCTCAGAATGCAGGAAATATCCGGCATTTCCGAGACTCTAAATTTCAAAAATTTCCGGTGGGGGGAGGGCATGCATCCGGACCCCCTAGAAGAATACCATTTGGGGAACAGTAGTTTATCAAACAGTTGATCATATTTGAGACTGTCAATTGTGTTACAAATAAGAATTTAATGTATAAATGGAATCAATAAAATGAAGAACACTAGCAATTTAAATGTACTTTATGATAAGATAAAAAAAAGACTGACGATTTTGTCATCGTAGTGCCACTTTATTTAATTAATTCCATGCAGGCAACGTAAAGTAGAGCCCAGGAATATTTACTTGGCCTTTTGAATGCTTTTCAACTTCAATACAAAAGACCGAGTTATTTATAAGGGGGGGGAAATTCCTGCAAGATAATGCAATAACAAATAAAATTATTGCCAAGTGTTTGAACGAAAAAAAAATTCATGCACAAAAAAATTAAAACCAATCTCTCTTGTGAATGGCTCTACAGTTATGCAACATCCTTTCACTTGTATTGTAGCTGCATGGTGTACACATGCAGAGTGGTAAAAGAGTATGGGTTAAAACTTAACTCTTCTGGATAACGCAAGAACAACTATCAACCCTCCTCCTGAACGTATCATTTGGTGTTATAGGCGCAGTGGCAACTGATGTATCTGGACATGAATATTAAGACAATGCCAAATATTGAGCTTAACGAAGGAATACCCTCCGACATTGATTCTAATGATTTTTGTGATATCTCGGAGTGGAACTTGACCGTATTGTTTGATCTAATATCTAATGTCTCAGTCAGGGGGAGATGAACGTATTGCAAATCTATTCACAAAAGTGAGTCATCCTCGGAATCTCTCAGTGCATTAGTCTTAATGCCCACTATATTGTGCTCTTCAAATCTCCGCGGGATAAACAACAAAATTCTATTGTGGCACGACAAGGGAATCCTGGACATGTTCAGGATTTTATCCAAATCTATTTAAGAAGCAACGAGTCGCCCACACGGTTATTTAATGCTTGATCTGAAATTAAACCAACGACAAATGACCAACATCGTCTTTAAGACCAATGTTTTACCTGAAGAAAATAGCTCCGTCCTGCTGCAGAACAAAGGCAGATAATCATAAACGCTATGTACAATACAGAACAGCTAATGCGAGATATTGTACAAACACCACAGTTAACACCTGAAGAAAACAACGTCCTATACTCTAATCAATTAACTCGATCGTTTTCTGACATTCCAACAACAGCTGCAGAACCAGCAACATCAAGTTCAAACTAATCTTCAAACTCAGATATTAAAAGTTATACAAAATTTGACAGAGACCACGCGGAAACCTCAGCAACCTGAACACATGCATGCGCAGTCTGTTACATCATCCGTCTGGGCCTAATGTTCCTCATTCATATTTTCTAACATCAACCGTTGAACACTTTCCGTCAAATTCTCCAGCCGCTCCTGCTGTACTTCATTCATATTCTCTTACGCCGCCTCCTACAGTTGAACAGCCCAAGCCTGAACCTTTGGGAAATTCATGATTCAATAAGCATGATTCAGGAGAAAACGACTCAGACGAAGAAGAAGTTTCGGAAGCCGACTCAGATGACTATGGTCGTCAAGACAACGGCAATTCTGGCGAAAACTCGGATGGAGAAGACCCGCACGAAACAGAAGATGACAATCGTCCAGACGCTGACTCTTTATACATCACACTGCGCCACAGGAACGACCCTCAAAATCCTTATAAAATGCGAATGCCTAGATATAATAACAGAAGCCGACCTTTAATATTAAAAACGTTTTAAACTGATCAGTGTAAACTATTTGTATGTAACCGTAATTTGTTATATTGATATGTATAAGTTTAAACCAAAAATAAATATTTTAAACTGAATGCTTTGAATTATGCAAAATACACGTGCTCTTTTGGTCTCTAATCCCCTTAATCACCCTTAATGACCCGACGCAATTGTTCATCAAGTCTGACGAATTCAGGCGTGTCTTAATTTATTCATAATGCTTCGTTGCAAAGCGTTTTCTGTGTCAAAATATTCACAAACTTTCCAACGCTGTATCATACGTTTTTTCTCGTGGCTTGCCTTTCAAAATAAAAGTATAAAGTGTGTTTACTATTTTCTCTTTAGTTCACACTTAGGCCCCGTTTACACTGGAGCAAAAGTATCCGGATTCACATTGTTTTTCATCCTCATGGGAATAAAAAACAATGTGAATCCGGATACTTTTGCTCTAGTGTTAACGCGGGATATAGTGTATCGCTGGGATACGTGAGAAACATTAAATAAATTAACATAAGACATAAACATGGTGACGTCATGGGTGGTGCGAGGAGCACCACCCGCACCACCCGCACCTCCCGCCGTAGAACCCCCACTTTATATACTACTAGTGGTCTACTACAAATGCTGGAATCTGATTGCCGCATGAGCTGTACTCGCTGTCTATTGGTGATAGACCACTATAGTAGCGAAAGGGCAGGGGCGATTTAGGGGAGGTGGATTGGGTGGCTACCCACCCCCCCACCCCCACCCCCCACCCCATATACGAGCTGGGGGGGAATAGAACAAAATAGTACAGTTGATTGTGAAATGTAATATAACGTACAAGTACTATCCAAATATGTAACTTTAATTTTCTACTGCTGAGTGCTCTGAAGTGTTGCGTTCAAAATGCTGGAAATGCCATTTCAGACACTCAAGACCTCAAAAATTAGCCTTTTTAGCGCTGTTAGGGAGCAAAGATTCTTTTGAATTGCAGACACGCAAACGAAGCCAGAAAGGCTTATTGAGATGCACATAAAAGAATATTTAAATTAATAAATTGGTCGTCATTATTGGAAAGGGTCTAAAGCTCAGTATGCACCTACGACATCAAAACGTTTAATTTGCATATCAAACAAACAAAAATATTTTAAGAACAAAGCAAGGAAACTAAAAACTGAAAAACATGTTACTCTATCATTTTAAGTGTAACTTAATTTTCGTTTCATAGGCACTTTAAAATAATAGTTTGTCCGACTAGTTGGTTTATACTAAAACAATTATACAACTTACAACTTGTCTAATTGTTAACTATATACCACTGTGTATCTACTGGGTATGTTGGTGTGATAATTTCTCCGTTTTTACAGTAAAATTTGAAATATGCTCGCTGTGGAATTAGATGAAAAAGTTCGCTCAAATTGCTGCAAATGGTGTTTCCGAGGTTCTAGATTTCAAAAATTTCAGGGGGAGGACCCCTGGACCCCCTACAAATGCGGTCACTAATTGCCACTACTGCCCCCCCTTTTTGACACCTTCCTACGGCACTGTATTTAAAGTCTGGTTTCCATATAGCCGTAAGAGCCGGCGGCATGGCTGCGGCAAGGGGCAATGGTCCAATCATAGACAGCGTTGAATTAGCCAGCAACAAAAAGCTGTACTTCAATTGGACCATTGCCTCTTGACGCAGCCATGCCGCCGGTTCTTACGGCTATATGGAAACCAGGCTTAAAGGCTTGCCAATTAAAACAATCACATCTTGGCACCGTAAGTTCACTTGGGTTCACCGTGTCCGTGGGGAGCACGGGTGGCGTGTGCTGTTAGCGCGCTGCCTCTCACCTAAAGTTAAGCCCGATTAGACGGGGTTAGTACTTGGATAGGTGACCGCTTGGGAATGACCCCGTTGTCGAGCTGGTAAGTGATTTAATGTGAGTAGAGTTGTAGTTGATCTCTCCTGTACTTCGAGGGTTTTTCGCCGGGTTCTCCGGTTTTCCTCCCTCCGCAAAACCAACATTTACATCATGGTAGTCATGTTTAATTGGGGCATTTCGCTCTGTTTGACCACCAGTTGCTATAGGCAATAAAGTTATTAAATCTAAATCTAATCTAAAATCTAATCTAAATCAAACACCGTTGTTTTCAGGATGTAAAATGCACGAGGGAAAAACTAACAGGGGCTCTGTTACAGAGCAAGTTCAACTTTATAGTCCTTATTTAGTTTGCATGGCGACAAATAGTAATACTAGCGAGAATTAGTGGTAAACCCACGTTTTGAGCTTTCGATCAGTTGACTCAGGCATTTGTTCTGATGAAGGTCTGAGTCAACAGGTCGAAAGCTCAGTATTAAATAATAAACGTGGTATTGCAACAAATTCTCGCTTGTATTTTAATAGTCCTTGTTCATTTATTATAATTAGATGGTATATTTAAATGCCGGGATAAACATATGTCGTGCCTATAATATATCAACAACTTTGAAATGTTTTCAACAGTTATCTTTATAATAACCTTTTAATTAAAGCGCCTATGAAACGAAAATTAAGTTTGTCTTATTTGAAAGAACACTTAAAATTATAAAATAACATATTTTGGCATTGCAGTTTTTTGTTTCCTTGCTTCGTTCTTGAGATATTTCAATTTGTTTGATATGTAAATTAAACATTTTTACGTCGTATACGTGCATAATAATGAGTCATCGGAGAAGGTTATGTATCTTAGGCCCCGTTCACACTATATACCGGATAGGTTTTCGTGCCGGCACGAAAACCTATCCGGTATAGTGTGAACAGACGGCATATATATAATTATGTGCCGTTTCGTGCCGAATACGATTTAACCCCATGATCCAACCAATCACCACGCTCTATTCTATTAATATACTTCCGAAACGATTTCGATCTCCGTTCACACTGGACTGGAGCTGAAACGGTACAAAAAGCTATCCGATACAAGATGTACCTCTTTCGAGATCGGAGCGTCGCAACGGCGCGCCGGCACAGAAATTGTGCCGGAACAGGCGTTTTGTGTATGAACAGAAGGCCTATCCGGTATGGTTTTCGTGCCGGCACAAAAGCTATCCGGTATAGTGTGAACGGGGCCTAAGCCTGGTTTCCATATATATAGCCGCAAGAGGCGCCGGCGTGTCGGCGTCTTGCCGGCGACTTAGCCTGCGACCTATATATAATAACGCCGGCAAGAAACGTTTAATGGGAACAGATTGCGCCGATATGCCGGCGGTGCCGCAGTCCCATCGACGGCGGCACTAGAAAAGTTGAATTTGGTTCAACTTTCAACGTTCCTGCGGTGCCGCCGACCTACGAATTTTTTTATGAAAACGTCTGACGCCGACATGCCGGCGAGGCACGCCGTTTCTCTAACATCATCGGTGATCAGTGTTAGCCAATCGAAATATGTGTATCAGGAGAAATGTTGATTAGGTAAAGCATAATCAGTCAGCAAAAGCTAACACAATTTGTATGTGTGAAAGTTTATAAGAAATTCCCATATTGTACCAAATACTGATGACACAAATGTAAATAATTACCTATAAAAGTATTCTCGATCTTGTAATTCTAGCTCGCGAAATAGAGTATGATATTGACCATATTCCTGTCTTTGCCGAAATATTTCCCTTACCCAAAATTTATGCTTACGTTTTTCCTTATATTTCCTCTGACGATACCTTGTAGTATAGAAGTAACAGCTTAACTTGGTAGAGCAACAACAATCGTTTGTTCACGGCAAATTAAGTTACCACATGTAAAAGAAACCATGGATCAGGACATCGTATATTCAATTGTACGCTTTATGTATTTTGTAAGACCTTTAAAGGGCAACATGCGTAGCTTCGACAATATAATATAATGAGTATATAATATAATAACGCCTAAATAAACTAACAACTTTAATTTGTTGTTCCTTGCCACAAAGTTGTTTTGAAAACGTGAAAACGCTTCAGTTGACGTTGTATGTGCAACGAGGACGGTGTTGTGATTATACTGTTGGGACTGTCAATTATTCAACGCTTTGTTTTGGTTGAAAAATACTATTGTACTTGGGTGGTCGTCGTGACGTTCGCGTTATGCTTGCTTTTTAATAAGGTCCCTATTTTTATAAACGTCCCACAACGCCGCCGAGGTACTCGCGAACCAGACACAGGCACCGCCATCACATTCTCAACTTTGCCGGCGATGACTGCGGTCGGCAGAACGTCGGCACACCGGCGGCTCTTGCGGCTATATGGAAACCAGGCTTAGCTATTGGAAACCAGGCTTTAAGGCCTGGTTTCCATATAGCAGTAAGAGTTGGCGGCATGTCTGCAGCAAGGGGCAATGGTCCAATCGCATACAGCTTTTTATTGCTGGCTAATTCAACACTGTCTATGATTGGACCATCGCCCCTTGCCGCAGCCATGCCGCCGCCTCTTACGGCTATAGAGCTTTTTCATCTGACGTCACGGCGGCCATATTGGTGTACCAAAACAATGAAATGGCGGCCATATTGGTGTACGGTATGGGAATTAGCTCTTTCTTATTCAAATATTTCGTATTGTTTCACCACCCCCATGGGGCCACCGATCACGTGAGTGAAAACGCTCTATATTGAAACCAGGCTTAAGGCTACGTCCACACGAATACGTTTTCGTAGCGTTTTCATATTGTTTCAGGTAAGTAGACCATTGTTTTCTATTCCCTTGAGGACGGAGAACAATATGAAAACGCTACGAAAACGTATACGTGTGGCAGGCTCGGACTGGCCTATGTGCCATTGTGCCATGGCACATGGGCCCTTCTAGGACATCAAAATGGGCCCCTGACCAGACACACCGGTACCCATAAAATATCAAATTGGAAGCATTGAAGCAATTACTTAATTCCGCATTTGTGAAATAATTAGTGATAAGGAAAATACTCAAAATAGTTTGCAACAGACCAACAGTAACACTTTGGAAGCAGTAATGATTTGTTCTAACGAGGCAGTGTATCTGAAATGTTAAAAATGTTTTGTTCTAAATGTTGAAAAGTCCTGAAATCTGTTGTATTTTGTGTAAATTGTGTGTTTTATATGACGTTTTAATGTTTTATAATCTCCAGAATTCTATAAAATCTTCCCCCAAAACGCAGGAAATGCCATTTCAGAGACTCTAGATTTCAAAATTTTCCGGGGGGGGCATGCCCCCGGACCCCCTAGAGGCTTCCCGAATTGTCCCCTAGGCCTGGGCCCACTCACAACTGAAATGGCAATGCCCCTAAATTGGGCCCAGTCCGAGCCTGACGTGTGGACGTAGCCTAATTAGTTTCTATTATCAAACCAAATTAATTCGAGGGAAGCATGTGGGTGTGTTTCTCCTAAAACCGCACCAAACATGTAGATTGTCAAGTGATTGTATTTGATAAAAGCAAATATATATAACTTTTTTCGGTAACTCATTATGCACGTGTGACGTCAAAATGTTTAATTTGAATATCAAACAAACTGAAATATGTCAACAACGAAGCAACGAAATGAAAAACTGCAAAAGATGTTACTCTATCACCTTATAGTTAACCGTGGTTTCAGCTTGCTTTTGAAATTCGTTTGTCAACATTCGTTGGAAGGTTGGGAACTTGGTACGGAAGTTCGCGAAGTTCGTTGTGAAGTTCGTCGTGAAGTTTGAATTTAATAAGCTTTGAATTGAATTCCTTTGGTAAAATCACGGAGAAGAAGATTATTTGTTGTATAGAATATGATAATAGATACTTGGTTAAGCAGAAACAAATTGCCGACTTAAATTTGTATCTACCTCGCGACGTAGTTCGGAACATTGCAACGTAAGTTCGGAATGTTCATTTCAATTATACGTTGTCGTATCGGATTTTAAAAGCTAGCTAAAACGGACTATAAGTGTTCTTTTAAATAAGACAAACTTAATTTTCGTTTCATATAGGCACTTTATTAAGACCCCGTTTACACTAGAGCAAAAGTTTCCGGTTCACATTGTTTTTTATTCCCATGAGGATGAAAAACAATGTGAATCCGGATACATTTGCTCTAGTGTATAAGCGGGGTCTATAAGTGTTCTTTCAAATAAGACAAACTTTATTTTCGTTTCATATGGGCACTTTAAGTAAAACGGTTATGCCATAAGGCATTTTGACTCTTGTTGTTTCCCAAACAACGTCTTATTAGTCAAAGATAAAAAGGCAAAAGTAAAAAAAACAAACTCGCTGACTGACCTACTGTAACCCGGCAATATAACGAATGAGCAGACTTGAGCACGCTGCAATATAAATATTATATGTTGGCTTTCTAAACGGACAGTGTATGAGGAATACATTAATCATATGAAGGTGACAACAGCCAAAATATTAAAGCCATTATAAACAGAAATATCAAGTGAACATGTCACTTCCCAAAAGAGCGATTTGTTTTACGCTACCCCTTTTTTCCACGTATCTTTTAAAGATTTTCTTTCATGATATAAGCAGTAATTAGTTAAATGGTGAAATAACAATCGAAATATAGTAAGGTTAGATATACTGCCTACGTTCTCTGTTTCGGCAGTATATCTAACCTTACTAGCTATATTTCAATTAGTTAAATGTGCCTGCAGGTTTCTCCATATCGAACCTTAAATATATTTAAATTTGGACAAATACTTTATTGCTTAAGAACAGCGCATAACAACAATATATAGCAACCACTCGTAATGACAAAGACAAATATTCATACTTGATGTAACTTTGATCCTTTGTTGCGAAAAAAGATATCAAGAAAATGTTTGTTATTCGAATTATTGGCACAAACGCGTTTTTGAACAAAAATAACATGCCGAAATTATTGAACGTAGATTGCTAACGTTTCGAGCGAAGGCTCTTCGTGAGAGAGAAGGGCCTTCGCTCGAAACGTTAAAAACTACATTCAATAATTTCGGCAGTACTCAAACCTTACTATATTTCGATTTGTATTTCGACACTGCCTACGCAGCACAATACTTTAATTCAACGAGAATTATATAGTTTGACTGATAACCATATTCTCATATACTTGATAGTGTCAATCAATTTAAAGCTGGGCCCACCAGCTATGTTAATGAGCAATATCAAGTTGGTGACCACTTTTGTCGTGGTGAGAAACATTTAAACACATCTTCGTTTTCGTATAGGACTGCTCGATATAAACATTTAAAAAATATATGAAAGTTGATGTAAGTTTGGAAACGGCGGCTACGCGACAAACAATATATTATGGCTAAGATTTCTGCGTCCTTGGGATTGCTGTTTCTGATAAGTATATTTATATTCACGGTCAGTTTGAAGCTTGAAGCAGGTATTGTGTTGCAATGTTTTATCTTCGTTATTATTTTCATACACACGCTTAAGACGGCATTTATTTGTTAGCTAACGCTGTGGATATTTTCAAGCCAAGAAACGTATACTTAAGTCTTAATCGACGAGGACTTTATATATACGTTTATTATTATAATTTTATCGGGCATTGTGGCCGGCGTATTTTGTGGGTTAAAATCAGGGATTATTCAGTTTAACGTGTAGTGATAACCAATTTGTGCAGTGTTAAATAAGATTTGTGCAGTGATAAGCACAATTTTGTGCAGTGATAAATTTTTCTTTAATATTTAAGAATGGGTCTTATTCGTGAAAGGAGTGCATCAGTACATACTACATTCCAACATATACTATTTAATATCAATATTTAAATTAGCAACTACGTACATGCACAAATAAGACAATAAGTTAAAAGACCCTGGTCCACTATCTTCTGATAACGCTAAGCGTACCGTAAACTAACAGCCTTATGCCCTTAATTTCAACTTTCAAGATACATGAGTATAGCTACTATAGCAGGCCCTACTACCCTAATGAACAAAACGCTAGTGTTCTTACTATTTAGCCAGACTACCCAACAGTACCAACTAGCCAACCCCACATAACATGCTTTAGGCTTCTCTCAGGTCGATGCGTCTGTGCCCGTGTGTTACTGTTTGACCATTGTTATTTTGAAAATGCGAATGTATGCTGTGCGAAAGGGATTAAAAATTGGGAAAAGGAGGGCCGCTTATGTACACTATGACAGTACTGACGAGCTACCGAGCTACTCAGTGCTCCATCGCTGTTTAACGTGCTACTGAAGTTAGATTTTATCCCTTTTTCAGCTCTTTGTGCAGTGATAAAAATTCCTTAAAATAATCCCTGGCTAAAATGGAGAATTCAGCGGGCTAAAATATATTTTAGCCCGCTGATCTGAGCCTATCAGTTTTAACAGTTCTAAATCACTATTGGTTTGTTGTTTACGGAATTGTATACTTTTCTGTCAACACTTTGGAGCAAAGATTGTTTTGATGACAAATGTTGCGTTTTTCTGTTAAGTTACATGTCAGTTATGAGTTATGTAAATATTTATTGCAATGAAATACACCGCCGACGCGAACGTGGCACTGTTCAAGATACTGTTTACCGTATACCGTCTTTCATTTTCTTCAAAATGTCCAATAAAGTTATTATAATAGTAATACAGTTGATATTCTTGGGCGTAAATATGTTTTTGGCACTTCTCAGAGCTAATTTTAACCCTCGCCGCCTGAGTCGGGCCAAAAACATATTTATGCCCACGAACATCAACTCTATTGTAATGTTAATTGACTTTATTACGTGTTTCAACATGAAAAATGAACTCGTTTGAACATCTATAGTGATTGTAAATGTAAAACAAACGCAACAGCTATGGTATTTACAAACGGATCTAGTACGACAGAAACTTGGACAAATGATTAGGCTGTCATGGACACATGGGTAATGGGGTCAGTGAACCTCTTGCTTTTTGCTAGGAGGAGTAAGAGGGACTAAAGTGCCCTTTGAATTTTAGCAAAGCAACCAGTGGCGTGTAGCCAGGGGGAGAGGGAAAAGTTTAAATCCGCGGAGAAACTTGTAGGGGGGTTATAGTTGTTTTAAGGTCAAGTGCAGTGTAGACTAGTAATGTTTTATATATATAGCAGGCATGCATATGCTAGAGATTACAATACTAAAGGATCTATACAAAATGCCTCCGACTTGTTTTTACATTTACGAGTTGTTTATAAATAAATCTAAAGATATTCTTATTAAGATATTAAAGATATTACGTAATTTATGGATTTCAGATTATACTCTTAAATACTTGCCTCAAAATGCAGGAAATAGTGTTTCAGAGACCCTAGAAATCCAAAATGTTCCGTGGGAGTATGCTCCCAGACCCCCCTAGGAGATTTAGGTTCTTGCCCCCCCCCCCCTCAAAAAAAACAACAACAACCAAGACCCTGGCTACGCCACTGAAAGCAACTTGTTAAAGCGGGACTATAAGATTGTTTACGTTTTGATTTGAACCCTGATAATTTTAATAATACTTTAGTTTCAAAGAGATTCTCCTATTTCCAGCTGCGTAAAAATTACTGAACAACACTACAGCAACTTCCTGATCTGAGTCTCTTCAGGTTGCGTTCTTCTTCAAATTCTTTTCATCTCCAAAACGTTTTAAACACGCTTAAGTTAAGCGTGCTTAAAATGCGCCACCTTGGTGCGTTTACACGGTCATTTAATAATGCCTTACTAAAACACGTACACCATTATTCAACATGGCGGACGAGCTATGTTTTTGGTTTTGGAAGCTTCGTATGGGTAGCGTGCGTCAAAGAACAACGGAAGACATCGGTACACGAGAAAGAGTAATAGCTAAAAGAAAGAAAGAAACAAAGGAACAAAGAATAGCGAGATGGAAGCTTTTTACAGCAGGGCAAAAAAATGCATTTTATCGTATTAATAACGCCGTATTAATAGCAAGCGTTTTTCAACCCGTTGCGTTTACACGGCCAAGTTAAGCGCGACCAACTGATCGTGCTCAGTTTAATCCACCTCCTTGAGGTGGTGCAAACTAATCGCGATTAATTTAGGCCGATCTGTTTACACGAACATTTTAAGCCCGCTTAAAGTCAGATGTGGCTCAGATCCGGCTTAAATTTTGGCCGTGTAAACAGGGCTTATATGACGTCTTAAATCTCATATTTTATGCCTTAAATCTCAATAAAACCAACTGAAATATACGTGGTGTATTTCTGTAACCTGTGGCTATCTTTGAGAATTTCAGCCGGCGGGAAACATGATCGCTCTTCTACCACGTTGTGACGTCTGATCTGTGAATCTATAACTGAACAGACAACAAAAAAAATGGAATCTATTTGTTAAATATATACATGAAAGTTAAATGTTGCCTAATTCGTGTGTTAATGTTTCGAACATTCGCAATTTAGTAATATACATTGTAAAATATTCTAAAGTCTTTCGTCTAGGTCCATGCAAGACTCATGGAATTGCCTAGCTTTTGGGTTGGCAAGCGCCTTCACCCCACCCGCCATTTATCGCTAGCTTTGGCGTCCCTGCAAATGGTATACATGGTATGACTTTGGGTTAGCATTAGAACCAGACAACGGAGCGATGCCATTTTTGGCACTAAAAACCTTTACTGGCCGGATTTTTAGGTGGTCTGATCCTGATCTTGCCAGGATCAAAATTGTAGTTAACGCGCAATATAAGTCAAATTCATGTTTACATGAATCCTTGCTTGAATCTCAAGTCAATCCACTCCACTGCGTGGATTGACTTCAGCCATCTGTTTCGATCAGATCGTAAACTCTCAATCTTCTTCATGTAAACACAACACGGAGAAACAACATGCATGCATGTGAGATTTGACTTGAACACTCAATCCGCTTCATGTAAACAGGGCCTATAAGAAGATTTGATGAAGAAGCAATTGAATGCATGCATTCAAACGTTCATGTTAAATTAATGAAATCGGACATCTTGTTTTAGTGAGGTATGAACTGGTTGAAGACTATGGTCAATACGTAGAAGAAAGATTTGAAAGAATCCATAAAGTTTTTCCAAGAAATGTACCTCCTGAATCTCCTGGAGATTCGAGCCAGCCTACCACTGGCCCCGTTGATAAAAAGTTAGCAACTCCTACCACTGAACAGGCAAAGAGCACCTCTGGACCATTTGTTACAGTTCCAAGCGGTCCTTCCACATCATCATATAGCGATAGTCCAGTGAACAGCACCATCAAGCCCGAGGTCACAGCTGTACCAACAAGGATCAATATTACCGAGGTTATTCAGATATACCATATAATATATTTCTTTTACTCGCAATTGTCGTACTGTACAGCCTGGTTCGGGCGATAGATTATTCGTGAAAAATAAAAAAACAACAGCGTACTAACGTATATGCACACTCTGTATCAGAACTGCATGACACATCGCATACCGCATGTTCCAAGCAACAATATTATTACTTGCAACGTTATTACAATCCATTGATTTATTATTGCACTTTATTATATGGCACGGATTACTTCCGGTAAAATCACGCGCTGTGATTGGTTGCTGACGGGTCGAGATTTCTCCGTAATGCCCACGGGCATTATGAAAATTGTTAATGCCCTACGATTCGAAACAATAAGAAACTTTTATTGCCGAAAAACGGCGAAAATAGATGAAACAGACGACGATGAACATTATAAAAGTAAATTCTAGTATCCAGACGAGAAAGAAATAGAAGAAAATAACGCTAGTTCGTTGTTTTAACGAAGTTAAAGGAAGCGAAGACCAAGAAATACAAGATTGATTTTGAAATAAAAAGTGCCATATAATAAACGACTTAATAACCTCGACCGTTCGGTCTTTACGGTAAAATATTAAACCTCGGTCTTGAGTGTATTAACCTTGCTATCGCTCGGTCAATACAGCAAGACCTCGGTTTAATATTTTACCGTAAAGACCTCACTCTCGGTTATTAAGTAGTTAGTAATCAACCCAAATATATAAGTAGTTACCCCAGCCAGAAGATTATGTTGTCACCTCTGTCAGTCTCTGTCTGTCTGTCTGTCTGTCTGTCTGTCTGTCTGTCTGTCTGTCTGTTTGTTTGTTTGTTTGTTTGTTTGTTTGTTTGTTTGTTTGTTTGTTTATTTGTTTGTTTGTTTGTTTGTTTGTTTGTTTGTTTGTTTGTTTGTTTGTTTGTTTGTTTGTTTGTTTGTTTGTTTGTTTGTCTGTCTGCCGCCAGGATATCTCACAAAATACTGCACAGGTTTTTATGAAAGTTTGTGGAATGATTGATCATAGATCAAGGACCAATCCATTCACCTTTGGTTGAAATTTGGATGAGAAATTAATAAAAATCTGACACAATTACTCTCATTATCTTTATGCAAACATTTTTGCATAATTTTGGTATAAGCACAATCAAGCATTTTATTCATTCATACATGTGCAGGTCTCGTGAGCTAGCCTGGTTAGCGGGATGGCTCGCTTTTTAGAATTCTCTATTAACCTCTTGACTACCAGCTAGACGATTTACTCGTCAAGGGAAGAGCCTTAGTCTTATTAATTTCTAGATGTATTATACCGTTAGCCAGAGTAAAATACTAAAAGTGCGTCTACATGCGTGCTTGGGAGTCAAAGGGTTAATCCGCCGGCAGAGGCATATGCAGTCTCTGGGTGCCCTCTTGTTTATATTTTTGCTGCCCTCTACCTTTCTCAAGGGCAGGGATAGTAATACTCGAGCAGGCGGAGTCTCTGCTAAGCTCCACCCGCACCGGTTCGAAGTAGTCACGAAACCTCTTATAGCTAATTTTGAATATTGCGCGATTTTTCTATTTTCAACAAACCGGCGCTCTATTTTCAATGCATGTGGGAGCGTTTTTGTTTGATTTTTGAAAATACTGCACAAAATAGTTGCGTCTCAACCGTTCTTTTGTCTATTATTTGGAATTCACTATTTTCAGACCATCCTGGCCAAAAGTCCTTGGAACATCATTGCAAACATTAAAAGCAGCAACGTGTACGTACCAACAATTTTGACCAGGATTGGAGGATGTAAATTTGATTACTGACCAGAATTACAGGTTTCGTTTGGGTCAAGTGACCGATATTGTTCACAATGCAATGAATCATAGAATTAAAAGAACGTTGGAAGAAATAATCCCACGTACCCACTCCAACAAAAGCACACAAAATATTTTGAGTAGCAACTTGTGTGCCAAGATACTGTATAATAATTATAACTTTTTCGAATTATTTTGTAGTGTAACTTCATTTTAAATTGACATAAAAATTATAAAAATCCTTTAGTAGTACTGCAGTACTCTCCTACTGAAAAAAACATGTACTTTAACATAGACTGCAAGCAAGCTCTTCTTATCTTCTTAGTTCTGCAATGCTTATATGCATGTATGTAATGAATACACTATGTGAATAGCCAACTGTATGGGCATTTTACAACACGAGCCTAAGCAGGCGAGATATAGCTGTTTAAGCTGAGAAAGTCCATTGGAAAGTTTATATAAATTGGGACAAATTTGTATCCGGTTGACAACACCTGATTTGCAACATTCATTTCTTTGGAATTTTTTTCATGAATTATCAATGAAGTGAATAATATATTTTGAAATATATCATTAATAATTCATTAAAGATATTTGAAAGAACACTTAAAATGATAGAGTAACATATTTTTCAGTTTTTCGTTTCCTTGCTTCGTTCTTGAGATATTTTAGTTTGTTTGATATGCAAATAAACATCTTGACGTCACACGTGCATAATGCGTTATCGAAAAAGTGATATATTTTTGCTATTATCAAATATAATAATCACTTGAAGTTCAACATGTTTAGTGTTGCCGGCAAAACACATCCACATGTTTCGTTCAAATTAATTTGGTTCGATAATACAAAAGATATCTAACCTTCTTCGATAGCTCATTATGCACATACGACGTCAAAATGTTTAATTTGCATATCAAACAATTAAACTAAAATATCTCAAGAACAAAGCAAGGAAACGAAAAACTGCAAAAGATGTTACTCTATGATTTTAAGTATGCTTTCAAATAAGACAAACTTAATTTTCGTTTCATATGCACTTTAATACGCTGTAAATCGGATACAACATCGTCCTAGTTTGTTTTTAAACTTCTTCTTTGATTTACTCAGCTAAAATGACTTGAATGTCCAAAATTATCGGTAAACATCCATGGTAATTCCCATACAGTTCGGTTGCTAATAGTATATTTGTTACTTACTGATAACGGTGAATTGAACTTAATGAGGCAATTTTCTATTCTGTTCATCTAGGATAACCACAGGTATTATAAGTCTCAATATTATCCTTTTGGAACACAATGGTGGTATTATTTGGAAGATGAAGGAGAGCCCATACTGCATGACGAACTATCACAAAATTTGCAATATTCAGATGTAAGTCAAGACATTGTTAACTTGTGCAGTTCAAACCAGTTTCATGGTTTGTCAACTGATAGAAGCACTTAAACTATGAAATGCAAGAGTCGAGAGAGAGAGAGAATATGTATATCCATTATGTATTATGTAATATTTCATGAACGAGTGGGAGTGTTTTACCAGGGGTTACAAACAAGAGAGGACATGAAAAATCACAAGGCCGTTAACCGAGTAATTTTCATTGTTCTCGAGAGTTTGTAAAACATTAGAGAATATTGAAAATCACGAGGCTGTTTTACAAACAAACACGAGAGAACATTGAAAATTACGAGGTAATAGGCCGAGTGATTTTTGTTGTTCTCGAGTGTTTGTAACCCCTGGTAAAACACGATCCATGAGTTTATGAAATAGCTTCTCAATCGTCAATTATAGTAGAGGGACTTGGAGATATTTGTTCATATGAGATTATACAATGGTTTCAGGTTGAATTTATAATTAAGAAATGTGGTAATAAACGGTTCTTTTTTTGTGCCGTTTATTATCTGATTTCTTAATTATGAATTCAGTTTGCGCGAAGTTTACCTATAGAGATCAGTGAGTTTACCGGGTTTCAAAACTTGTGCACATGACCAAATATTTTTCTCTGATTGGCTAATTAGCTCATGAATTATTAACGAGTTTGAGAAGTAATTATTATTAACTAATATTATTTTTCATGTTATGTTATGTTATTCCTCAATTGCACTGCATTGCACTGGATATCATATTGCGTTGCATCAGTTATAGATCTTTGTATCATATTGCATCCTATTATATTATATTCTACCAGTGCTGTAAAAGGTACATAATTTTTGTAACTAGTTACAGTTACATCGTTAGAAAAGTAACTAGATACAGATAAAAGTTACAATGAAAAGAAAGTAACTAGTTACAGTTACAAAGTTACTTAAAAACATTTGTAACTAGTTACAAAGTTACATTCCTTTGTCCGTGTTACTAGAATCAACAAAGAAATTACTGTTTTTTAGATGCCAGTACCATAATTATGTTTTTACAGCTAAATGCCTAAATATAGTTGTCACTAAGCAGAAATAGTCAGATGTGTACATAATGTACCTTTATTATTATATCAAAACCATTTTTATCAAGAATGACATCCTCAACTGAATATCACTAACTATACTAGTCGCATTTTTGAACCAAATATTGTAACTAGTTACAGTTCTTTAAAAAAGTAACTAGTTATAGTTACTTCTTCAAAAAGTAACTAGTTATAGTTACAGTTACTTCTTCAGAAAAAGTAACTAGTTTCATTTGCAGTTACTTAAAACTGTAACTAGTTACTGTAACTAGTTACTTGTAACGAAGTTACTCACAGCACTGTATATTCTACCCTATCCTATCTATTCTACCCTATCCTATCCTATATATTCTATTATATTCTACTTCTACCCCATACTAGCACGGGTGGCGTGTGTGCTGTTAGCACGCTGCCTCTCACCAAAAAGTTAAGCCCGGTTAGACGGGGTTAGTACTTGGATGGGTGACCGCTTGGGAATGACCCCGTTGTTGGGCTTGGACTCATGTGAGTAGAGTTGTGGTTGATCTCTCCTGTCCTTCGAGGGTTTTTCGCCGGGTTCTCCGGTTTTCCTCCCTCCATAAAATCAACACCTAACATCTTAGCTGTGATCCGTGGTCTGAACTGTGTCGTTGGCGGCTGCTTGGAGCGCCTTTGATATGCCTCGACACGGCCACGTTGATCTGCGTCCTTCGCAATTCAGCCACTGGCTGCAAGTACGGATGATTAGCCCCCAGTCCTTTATCCTTTATTCTGTGCTGTCTTGTCTTGTTCTGTTGTTTTGTATTCCGTTTTATTCTGTTCATGCAGCAACTAAGCCTCATTTAAAACTATATGTATTTAGCCCAGTTAAATTGCTTCTCCTATATTCTCTTCTCCCTTTATTTCTATTTGTTCTCTTTCTTTTTTTTTTCCCTTTAATATTCTGTATTGCTTATTCTGTTTATCTCTTTCGTTTGCTTATTTTTCTTTTTTCTTTTCTTCTCTTTCCTTTTTTCTTTTTTCTTTCCCTTATTTTTTCCCAATTTTCTTCTCAAATTACTAAATTAAATAATATCTTATTATCATATCAATTTGTGTTTAGACAATCAGGATCTCGTTTATGTTTCCTTATTATGGACACCTGATTAACGACGTAACGATTACAAATAGAGGTATGATGTTGTATGTTCCAATATATATCCGTAGTAACACCGCTGCCAAACGTTTGCGCATGCGTGAATTTGGTAGAGCAAACATTGCAAGAGAAGTGGGAGCTAGCCGTGGCAACAACAACCAGACAGTGAAGACTAAGTAAGACTCGACTATTCATTTGTGTGTTTAAAAAAAGGGTCATGAAAATTACGAAGGGGTCATTTCAGAATATGTTACAATATTGACAAAGAAGCCATGCACAAATTACCTACCTTATCTTTTTGGTAGTATGCTTATAATTTTAACTTTTGTGTGGGACTCTCGGACCGGTCCAAATATTTCAGTGTTTTCCCGCTCTTTTTTTGAGGTGCGAGCTCGGACGTCGCGCATGCGCAAAACGTTTGGCAGCGGTGTTATCCGTAGTTTAAGAAAATAAATATTTCTTAATAAAATCCATGATTTGCTTCTTCATATCCTGAATGTTGAAAAAAGGCTTTGTTGACCTTCCATAATTATGCAAAGAATCAGAATATAATTATTGATTATTCCAGCCTACCCATGCAAGACTAGTCCGAATAGGGGCTCAAAAAGAGAGAAAAGAAACAACAAGGGAATAATAATCGTAATAAGTAATAGATAAATCCCGAGAACGAGGGATGTATGCTATATAAAGACCCGAGGACGCGCAGCGTCCGAGGGCTTTATATCGCATACATCCCGACGTTCGAGGGATTTATCTGACTTAATTATTTATTATCGAGGAGGTTTTCCAACAAAGTTTTGTCTTTTTTTTCCACCTTGGACAAAGATTTTCCTTGTTTTTTTCTTCATTTCGTATCTAATTATTATTCAAGGTCTTTATGCGATATAAAGACCTCGCATGAACAAAGAAAACCGACTCGATAATAAATTAAGTATAGGTTAGTGACCGAAACCGCGGCACTGCGCTGGTTATTAACCCCGAGGGCTGCAGGCCCGAGGGTAATAACCAGCGTAGTGACCGAGGTTAAGCTCACTAACCGACTTAGTTTATTCATGACACAGATGATATTTGTCGTTATTTAACAAAAAAATGGTATTCTAGACGTAGTTTTAAAGCGATATAGTAGGTCATTTAATATGCAAGGTCAATAACCCATATATTGACCGCGGCACATCAAAGATAATTTATGCATGAATAAACTAAGTAATAGATAAATCCCGAGAACGAGGGATGTATGCTATATAAAGACCCGAGGACGCGCAGCGTCCGAGGGCTTTATATCGGATACATCCCGACGTTCGAGGAGGTTTTCCAACAAAGTTTTGTCTATTTTTTCCACCTTGGACAAAGATTTTCCTTGTTTTTTTTCTTCATTTCGTATCTAATTATTATTCAAGGTCTTTATGCAATATAAAGACCTTGGAAGAACAAAGAAAACCGACTCGATAATAAATTAATGATTAATAATGGACTGCGGTGCAGGCTATTGTTATTATTACTATTGTTGTTATTATTGTTTTGTTTTTTTCTGTCATTGTTATATCTATTCAACTCTTCTTTTGTTTATATATTTACAGCAATCTTCGCCCTGATTAGCTATTGCTATTTGCGGGGTATTGTTAATATATGTAAAAAAAAATAATTGTACAATAAATTTATTAAAAAATTTAAAAAAAAAGAAAAGAGAAATAAGTTTTCTTAAAACCCCCCACTTAACATAACTTGTTCATCTATTTATTTTGCATTTTTCACATTACCAAAATTTCATGTTTTGTTATTTGTCTTAGGGTATGTATTCTTGGGTGAAGTTGTTCACAAGTTCAACGCATCAGCGCAATATGTCGCTCCACTCATGGCGGATTTTACCACAACGAAAAATACGGCGATTCGTTACGTTGACACAGGTACACAATGCTTTTACAAGTTTAAGCTATAGGACCTACATTTTATCTGATTTTTTTTTATCTAGGACTGATTACGTTTGATATACAGTACGTATAAGCACTTGATTTTGATTAGCTCTGTGCGTTTCATTGTCTATTATCCGATCAGAATATGTATAGGTAATAGCATGTCTTCGAGTGCAATTTGGAAAAAAACATGCACAAGTGAGTTTTTCAAAGACTATCAAAATTGCACGAGTCCGAAGGACGAGTGCTATTTGAGGTCTTTGAAAAACTCACGAGTGCGTGTTTCCTCGAAACCATGCTATTACTTATTAATAATATACATGAAATGTTGGACAAATGTTCTTCCGGCTACAAAGTTTACATACCACTCCTTGCTCCACTTCTCGAAGCATAAATGGTTAAAAACTGCTTCGCTTTGTTCACTAAA
The DNA here is from genome assembly GCA_035771165.1 of Paragorgia papillata. Classification (NCBI taxonomy): domain Eukaryota; kingdom Metazoa; phylum Cnidaria; class Anthozoa; order Scleralcyonacea; family Coralliidae; genus Paragorgia; species Paragorgia papillata. Next base: position 1,798,158 of record JAWNZC010000406.1, read on the forward strand.
TACGTAAAACGTTTTACTCACAGCATCTAACCTCTTCTAGTCTTCTTGCAGGAACTTTAATGTCAATATTAAAGCAAAATTCACTCTGTATTTTATCGAAATGTTCTTCGACAACTCTATGTTTTGGTCGCCATATTGGATTTTCTCGTGAGGAAAAAACATCCTTCAAAATCCGCATAAGCATTTCATTGGCTTTCCGGTAGTTTCCGGTTGTTTATTAGCCAATCATAATGCTTAATACTCATTGAAATTTGCACTGTATTACACCTTTTCTGCACTGTATTAGTATAGGTAATAGCATGGTTTCGAGTGCAATTTGGGGAAAAAACATGCACGAGTGAGTTTTTCAAGTACTGTCAAAATAGCACGAGTCCGAAGGACGAGTGCTATTTGAAGTATTTGAAAAACTCACGAGTGCATGTTTTTCCAAATTGCACGAGAAACCATGCTATTACTTATTAATAATATACATGAAAAAATGTTCAAAACAACTGTACTAACATTTTAACGTACGTGTTTAGCCGTCCACTCCTCGCATATTTATTTGTTAAAAAACGTTTCGCTTCCTTTACTACTTGAAAAAGTTTACTCGAGGCATAAAGAAGCTTCTGATCTTCTTGTAGGTACTTCACTTGGCAATATTAAAGCATAACTAGCTTCAAATTTGAACAAATTATCCCCAAAACCGCCGAATCTTGGCCGCCATCTTTGTTTGTTTTGTGTCGGGAAAAATCCGCTGTACAATCAATTTGATTGGTTCTTAGTGATAACAGATTTTTGCACTGTGATTACAGATTTTTGTACTGTGATAACACAATTCTGCACTGTTGTTTGGGATTAACTGCACTGGAATCAGCCAATCACAGTCGAGATATTTTTTCATGTATATTATTAGCTATAAAATACTTAATAAAATTTGCACTGCATTACATCTTTTTTGTAATGTATTACATTAAAATTGCGCAATCAAGGTTGAGAATATTTCTTCACGTATATTATAAGGCTTATAATTATGAATGAGATAATTTAATATTTTGTTTCAATATACTTTGCCTATATAATTACATAATCAAAGATAAAGAAAGCGTTTAAGATATATAGCAAATATATTTTAATTTTCGTGTGAACATCTGTAAAATTAAATACGTTAGAACATTCATAAAAGTTCTTCAAAAAGAAACCCTAGAAATCATTTTTGTTGTATATTCATATCCGTAATTTGAGATTTACACATCATAAGTAAAATTACTTCTGAGTTTGTTTTTTATGCATTCGGTATTCTATTGTTTTGTTAATATGTTTGTTCTTAATTGTATAGGAGATCGGTTTACCGTAGAATGGGCAAACTTGAAATTCCAAAATCATGAAGGTTCAAGAATTATTGTATTTCATTTATTCTCTTTTTTTATCATATAAATATTTGTCTAATAATTTTGTATTATACAAATATAATTAATCACTCAACCAGTTACCGTATTTAGGCTACTGGTAGCGCAAAAGGGGATTATTAGAAGAAAATTAGCTTAATAGAAGGAAGCGGTTTACTAGAGGGGAGAGGTTTAATAGAGGGAGAACGTTTAATAGAAGAAAGGTGTTTAGTAGAGAGGGGGGTTAATAGAGGAAGCAGTGGGGTAGGAAGCTAGTTGATGTTGGAGGGGCATGGCTTCAAAAGGGCACTTTGTTCAGGGGTAGGAATTCAAAAAGACACTTGAAACACATGTTTTATCATAAAAAGGACACTTTTCTGTTGCAAAAAGGGCACTTCATGACAAAGTTAGAGGAGGCACATGCTCCGTTTCCCCCCCGGTTCCTACGCCCCTGAGAGGGAGGAAGTTTAATAAAGGAAGGAAGCTTAATAGAGGGATCAAGCTTCATAGAAGGAGGGGGCTTAATAGAGAAAGGGGACTTAATGGAGAGTGGGGGTTTAACAAAGAGAGGAGGCTTAAATGGCTTAAAAGGCTTAAATAAATGGAGGGGACTTAGAGTGAGGGCTTAATAAAAGCTGGGTGGTTAATAGAGTGGAGAGGCTTAATAGAGGAGAAGGCTTAATAAAGAGTAAGTGTTTCAAAGAAGGAGAAGGCTTAATTGATGGTAGAGATTTAATTGAGGAAAAGGTAATAGAGGGTAGGGGTTTAATAGAGGGATGGGACTTAATAGAAGGAGGAGGCGTAATAGAAGGAGAGGAGGGAGCTCAACAGGGCCGGATTAACGGTTCGTGGGGCCCGTGGCATATTATCAGCGCGGGGGCCCTTGACCCCCCCTGTGAATTCTGGTTTCCCTGAAATCAGAAAGATTAAAAAATATCAATATTCCACGATTTGAAAAGTTGCCTGTGTATTTACAAAACAGAAATATACATCAATAATTGAACTAAAATCCAACGCAGTTTATATAGCATTAACAATTATATAAGTATTATTTTTACAGCAGCAAAGGTTAAAAGTCAAACTGGCTAAACAACAGGAACAATATTCAAATACATGATCGTCATGTCCATGTAACGTGTCTGTTATTAGAGTCTCATTCTCAGGCCTTGTAAACGTTATGCTTACGCGATTTCTTAAGAGCAAACTCGTTAATTACCGACGACATGTCAATGCTACGCAGAAGGCCATTTTCAATACTAAGCAGAACAAGGCTGTTCAGTCTCTTCTGCGTCATGCATGATCTGAGCTGATTCTTTATCAGCTTAAGTTTGGAGAACGACCGTTCTCCAGAACAGTTCGAAATCATCAGACTGAGATAAATACGGAATGCGATGACAGTGTTCGGAAATACAGTTTCCAGATTTTTGGCCACAAGAAGCCTGTACATGCGCAATTCCAACGAATCCACGTTCAATCTGACGTCGTCATCATCTTTCGTTATGACGGCTTCGTCATCAGAGTGATCAGAGTCGATCGTAGATGGGGCTGAAGAAGTTGCAGGAACTGAAGCTGTAGTCACTTCCAATGATTTCTTAACGAAGTCTGTGTTAAGAAAACGAGAAAACTGTAACAATTCGTCAGACAGACTGGCTTCTAGATCTGTGGGGTATGCCTCTTGAAGGATCTTCGCACTTTTGATCACTTCTTCAACTGAAAGGTCCTTGAGCTTTCGCAGGAAGCCAAACCTTGCAGCAATACCAGTGTATGCACCCAGTCGTTTCCGCAACTCAGCATCAATGCTGTCGATTATGACCAGGAACGTACCCGTACGGAACTTACTGGCTGGGGTCTGCGTCAATTCAGGCGCTGATCCTGGTTCGTCGTAACGGCGATTTCTGTTTTGGGGGCCTGTTTTTTGAGTTTTGGGGCCCCGGCGCCTCGCTTTTTCATTTGCGGTACCTCTTTTTTTAATTTTGGAGCATCGTTTTTTTTACTTTTGTACGTGGCCTTGCGGTTTTTGGGGCCCCACACTTTTTGGGCCCCGCGCTAAAAAATCGAAACTGAGCAAAGCGCGGGGGCTCTAAAAGCGCGGGGCCCGTGGCATAAGCCACTTCAGCCATATGGTTAATCCGGCACTGGAGCTCAATAGAGGGTAGGGGGATAATAGAGGAAGGGAGCTTAATAGAGGAAGGAAGCTTAATAGAGGGAGGGGTTTAACAGAAGGAGGCTTCATAAAAGGAGGGGGCTTAATAGAGGAAGGGAGCTTAAAAGAGGAAGGGAGCTTAATAGAGGAAGGGAGCTTAATAGAGGGAGGGGTTTAACAGAAGGAGGCTTCATAAAAGGAGGGGCTTAATAAAGGAAGGGAGCTTAATAGAGGAAGGTAGCTTAATAGAGGAAGGGAGCTTAATAGAGGGAGGGGTTTAACAGAAGGATGCTTCATAGAAGGAGGGGGCTTAATAGAGGAAGGAAGCTTAATAGAGGAAGGGAGCTTAATAGAGGAAGGAAGGTTAATAGAGGGAGGGGCTCAACAGAAGAAGGCTTCATAGAAGTAGGGGGCTTAATAGAGGAAGGGGACTTAATGAAGAGTGGAGGTTTAATAAAGGGAGTAGACTTTAGAGTGAAGGCTTATTATAAAAGGGTGAGGTTTATTAGAGGGAGGGGGTTTAATAGAGGGTAGAGGTTTAATAGAGGAAAAGGCTTAATAGAAGAAGAGGGCTTAAAAGAGGGAAGGGCTTGATAGAGGAAGGGGAATTAATAGAGATACGGGTCTTAATAGAGGGTAGGGGTTTAATAGAGGGAGGGGGTTCAATAGAGGGAGAGGGTTTATTAAAGGGAGAGGCTTAATAGAGAGGAGTTTATTTTATATTTTCCACGTCAGAGAGTAATTTTAAACAAAAAAACCCAACATGCTTTACTTGGGCTTGTTTTGTTGGAGAAATACGGTAATTATGAGAATGTAGTAAGTTAATGCAATTGAAAGGCTACCGCTAGTTGTACGTGATAGACTTAGACTATCTAATGTTTAGTCAAAGAATAATGTTTAAAGTTTACCACAGATCGATATGAATTGATTTGGTCTATGAAAATCATTTTTATTTTATACTTGTCCCCATAATCATAGGCATAAATATATTATATATTATAATAATAATAATATATATATATTTATGCCTATATATATATATATATATATAGGCATAAATATATATTATTATCTACTTTCTATTTTGCTATTAAACGAACTTTATATATTATTATTTTGTTGATAGTTGGTGAATTTTCTTTTCAATGTTCTATACTAAAAAATGGGACGATTGTGTTTGCCTATAAAAAGGTAAGTCTAATTATAATAAAAAGGTAAACTTATAAAGGTGACAATTGTAAATCGTTATGTTAATGAGAAAAATAAATCCGAGATTAAGCCACATATTTCTGGTTTCGTGTTTTATTGAAAGTGCAGTCACCTGAGCAGCTGAAATATTTTTTGCTTTTGCATTTAATGTACAGTACTTTATCGTCTTTCGTATGCCCTATAGGCCATGATATATTAATTTGACTCAGGCGGTTTGGATTGGAACGTACAATGGGGAGTCACTTTTCTACAATACTCGACCATTGTTCTATGGCAAGATGGCACAATGGCCAGTCCAAGGCTGATTTCGGTCCGATATGTTGCTCAATTTAAAACGAAAACCTAATCTGTATTGATACCTAAATTTTTGCCTTTTCAGATTCCAGTTCCTGTCGTTGAATTAAAAAGCGACTCAATCCCGGTTCGAGTTGGCCTCTCGGATAGCTACCTCCGCCGATATATAAGGCGTGGATTGTTTTTTATAAATAGAAGGCTATGTAAGTTGTTCCTGTGAATGCTTGATGTATACACTTTGCTTTATTTGTACAGAATCTTAAAAGTATGATGACTGCTAGATAGTTGTATTACTCTGACTACTTTTTGCTCACACTTTTCAGTTAGTTGCCAATCTTTCTTAAGGTGGCTCCATATAGTTTCTAGAAAAATGGAAAATACAAGTTTGAGAGTCCAAAACACGTGCATAAACAATTCGGAAAAAGAACAAAACTAAATGTTATGCATAGTTAGACATTCTGAGAATCAAAAACTGTTACCAAATAAATAGCAACAGTTGTTGCTATGGCAACAATGACGTTTCAAAATGGCTGCCAATTACCCTTCAAACTAATTTAATCAAAAAAAACTTTGGTGAACCCCAATTTTTTTTTCATTCAAACTTTCCTTGAAGTATGAGTAATCAATAGGCCGATTTAAAAAAATATCTGTAGATCCAATTTTTTTAAAAATTAACAAACATGATTTTTCCGGAGAAAAGAGTTATTCGTTCTACAGAATTTTTTTTAAATCGGCCTATTGATTACTCATACTTCAAGAAAAGTTTTAATGAAAAAAAATGGGGGTCACCAAAGTTTTTTTCGAATTAAACTAGTTTGAAGGGTAATTGGCAAATTTGGTAACAGTTTTTAATTGTCAGACTGCTTAACTATGCATAACATTTAATTTTATTCTTTTTCCGAATTGTTTATGCACGTGTTTTGGACTCTCAAACTTGTATTTTCCATTTTTCCTCAAAACTGTATGGAGCCACTTTAAGGTGCGCATGCCCAACATGTTTTCTTGTTTTCTTTTTCATAAGATACATTTGTTATTTACAATGTCTATTACAAGTATCACACCGTTGATCTTCCAATGAGTGACGTTAAGGGTGGCTCTGCATTTGTCATTACACCTCTGCCAAGTAAGTATAAGTTCTAAGGATTTTGGGTGAAGGAAAATTCGAGTGTAGAATATATATATTTTAAGACCAAACTGGGACCAGTTGCGAAAAATGAAAACTGGTCCCGGTTTGGTCTTAAAATATATATATTCTACACTCGAATTTTCCTTCACCCAAAATCCTTAGAACATGCTATGTAATCGAGTGCCGAAATGCCCAATATTACTTATAATATTCCCAATTCTCTCCTGGCATTACCACCTTATTATATATACAGAACCCTCGATCAAGCTCTCGGCAACGCCCTCCGTGGCTCAGAGGTCGGAGCATTGCACTAGAATCGCAAGGTCGTGGGTTCAATACCTGCCGGAAGGTCTGTGTAGTTTTTAGCATTTTTCGCAACTGGTCCCGGTTTGGTCTTAAAATATATATATATTCTTCACTTGAATTTTTCTTCACCCAAAATCCTTAGAGCATACTATTTAATCGAGTGAAATGCCCAATATTACTTATAAGTATAAGTTATAACCATAGGCGGGGGAAGATAGGTTTGGTAGGGGGGCTGAACTTCGAGCGCCGAACTCTAGGGGGTCCGGGGGCATGCCCCCCCGGAAAATTTTGAAATCTAGGGTCTCTGAAATGGCATTTCCTGCGTTTTGGGGGAAGATTTTACAGAATCCTAAACGTTATAAAACCTTTACCGCCCACAACAATTTTTTCATTCTTTTTTTTCGGCCTTTCTTTATTCTTGGCATTTCGATATGGCTCATTCATAATACTTCTGGCCAGCAGTGAAATGAGTTTTGAGCTATCACACGACACGATTTTTCTTACGATTTTCACCAGGACTGTCACCTTGCAGTGATATGGAATTTTCAAAATGCTGTATATCGAAGATGTATAAATATACAACGTATAATCACCCTTACCTTCGGCGCAAAGGCAGGGGGCTCAGCCCCCCCCCCCCCCCTATTTTCCACTTTTACAAAGTTGGGGGGGCTTTAGCCCCCAGCCCCCCCGGTTCCGCCGCCTATGGTTATAACTGTTTAGAAAATGCGGATAACTCCCTCCATTCATCATCGTTTATCACACGGCTTTCCCAAATAGACAACTTCAAAAGCCGGTGAGAAAGATTTGGGCTGTTGTCAAAACATATGATTGTGGGGACCTCTAGCTCCCTGCAGTCTTTGTAGAAAAGTCTTAATGTCTGTCTTATTTGATTGAGCACAAACTTAAAATACAGAACCACTATCAAACTGCTGTTATATACTAACACACTTTCCACCACAAGATTTGTATGTGATGTCAATGATAATGCATAATATTGCATGTTCTACACTCATGTTAAGTATGGGAAATACACCGATAAGATAAGCATTAAAATCGATTTCACTGAACTTCCTTTGCCATGGACCCCTGGTCAGTGACCATGCATTTGAATTTTTTTTGAATTTTTTCTAGATTGCGTGATATTTGATACATGCGACTCCTGTGCAAATAGCAAAACTTCATTTTCTTGTGCGTGGTGTCCCTGGTTAGAAAGGTAAAAGGAAAAGAACTGACTAGTATAACCAGGGTTCTGTGGCTACTACCTTGTGACGAAGGTTTACTATAATGAGAAAAATTTGAATTAAAGTGCCAATGCATCGAAATTTCACCCCAGTTTTTTTATAATTGCATTTGAAAGAACACTTAAAATGACAACGTAACATCTTCCGTAGAATTTCGTTTCCTTGCTTCATTCTTGAGATATTCAGGTTTGTTTGATATGCAAATGTGCATACTTATGACATCACACTGCATAATGACTTTTTGAAATAGCATCAATTTTAGGATAGTCCAAATATTTTACACCCAGCTACACACGTTTAGTGACCAGTCATGGCTACATACATGCAAGTGCAAATTTTTATTAAGTACATTCGATAAGCACTCTCAAAGAAAATCATACTTTTCTAAAACGTCATTATGCAGTGTGATGTCATAAGTATGACATTTGCATATCAAACAAACCTGAATATCTCAAGAATGAAGCAAGGAAACGAAATTCTACGAAAGATGTTACATTGTCATTTTAAGTGTTCTTTCAAATGCAATCATAAAAAACTGGGGTGAAATTTCGCTGCATTGGCACTTTAAGAATAGATTAACCCATTCCTGCCTGAGCCGGCTAAAAAAGATTGTCTACTGTATATTTTTTCACCTTGTCTAAAGCCAAACGATTTTGCTCGTCAAAAGGCGAACAGTCGGACAGCCAAGCCAGCAATGCCAGGATTAAACACCATAGACCGCATAAAACAATACTGGGTCGTTATATGCGTACAAATGAATGACATTGTTAATTCTCATTTTAATTTTTTATACTCCTGTTCAACACTTCTCTGGGCCTTCTTGCAATCGCGAGAGACATGCAGAAATATATCTAAACACATAGATGTCGCTTTTTCTATTGTGCATAAGAATGTTATCAAAGAATCTTGCAAACTTTTGAATTGTCCATTCTTTGTGATGGTCATTGGGCAGACACTGTTGCATCTTTCAACAGGGCGGACAATGGGGATACCATGGATATATTAGCCAAAGTTGAATAAAATTTTTGAAATACAAATCGAGATATAGTAAGGTTTGAGTACTGCCGAAAATATTGAAGGTAGTTTCTAACGTTTCGAGCGAAGGCCCTTCGTCAACGTTTCTCTCTGACGAAGGGCTTCGCTCGAAACGTTAGAAACTACGTTTCATATTTTCGGCAGTACACAAACCTTACTATATTTCGATTTGTATTAGCCAGAGTTGTTGCAGGAATCTATTTTTTTTTATTTCTCGTAGATTGTGCTTTCATTTAATGGATCCAAATGTTCATTCTTTCTTTTTTCTCCACTTCTTTTTGACTTAAATACCTTTCATTTATCAATCCATAATTTTTAATCATTCGTTTGTTTATTCATTCGATTCATTCATTCATTCATTCATTCATTCATTCATCCCTCCCTCCCTCCCTCCCTCCCTCCCTCCCTCCCTCCCTCCCTCCCTCCCTCCCTCCCTCCATCCATCCATCCTTCCTTCCTTCCTTCCTTCCTTCCTTCCTTCCTTCTTTCTTTCTTTCTTTCTTTCTTTCTTTCTTTCTTTCTTTCTTTCTTTCTTTCTTTCTTTCTTTCATTCATTCATTCATTCATTCATTCATTCATTCATTCATTCATTCATTCATTCATTCGTTCATTCATTCATTCATTCATTCAATTCATTCATTCATTCATTCATTCATTCATTCATTCATCCCTCCCTCCCTCCCTCCCTCCCTCCCTCCCTCCCTCCCTCCCTCCCTCCCTCCCTCCCTCCCTCCCTCCCTCCCTCCATCCATCCATCCTTCCTTCCTTCCTTCCTTCCTTCCTTCCTTTCTTTCTTTCTTTCTTTCTTTCTTTCTTTCTTTCTTTCTTTCTTTCTTTCTTTCTTTCTTTCATTCATTCATTCATTATTCATTCATTCATTCATTCATTCATTCATTCATTCATTCATTCATTCATTCATTCGTTCATTCATTCATTCATTCATTCATTCATTCATTCATTCATTCATTCATTCATTCATCATTTATTCGTGTTCCTTCTTTCATTCATTCATTCATTCATTCATTCATTCATCATTTATTCGTGTTCCTTCATTCATTCATTCATCAATTATTTTGTTATTTATTTATTCATTCATTCATTCATTCATTTTTACTTTGTGTATTCATGCACATGCACAAACATATTTTTCTCAAACTTAGCTAATTCAGCCATACAAACTAATTTAACAGTAATTAATGTAAATATAGAATTATGAATTACTTTTTCTTCAGGTGTTCTGATGGGGTTGACAGACATCGTCATGAATGGCTTGTGTTTGATTGTCCAAAAAATAATATTACAACGGTAAGGTTTCTTGGCATGTCAATGTTGTCTCTATGAATTATTTTGTGTAAAAATACTATATATTCAAGCAATAGCGACGCCACATGAAGGACTGGGGAGGACACTCCCCCGGTTCTCTCCAAGGTAGATTTTCCAATTCGTCCAAATTCGAGGAGAAAAATTATGTGTGTGTGTTTTGATTAATTATTCTAGCTCATGGGAACTACTGGCATCCCACCTAATGTAGTCTTTCGTGTTTTCTATGGCGTTCTATAATTTTCTATAACATATAATCTACTATAAAATTCTGTTAAATCCCCTCCCCCAAAAAATGCAAGAAATGGCATTTCAGAAATGGCACTCTAGATTTGGAAATTTCCTGAGGCATGCCCTTGGACCCCCTAGAGGTTTCTCCCGCCTTCGGTGCTTACATTGTACCCTCACTTGTTGCACCCTGGCACTGGCACTGTATTCAAGAAATTAAAAACATGTTCAGTTCTCTATTGTAGAGATCAGTGATTTTAAAAGACTCTTTTTTTTTGCAATTTTTCTCACTCTTTCTAAATGTTCAGAATTCTTCTGTCGCACAGCCGCAGTGTAAAGAATAATAATGAATTTATCTTCAAGTGTTCAATTTGATCTGCTACGTACTGGTATAGCTCAATTGAATATTTGAAGATAAATTTTGTATCTGTAAGCATCCATATATTATTCTGTTTGTATACGTAATAGCATGGTTTTGAGTGCAATTTTATAGAAAAAACATGTTTTTCCAAATTGCACAAAAAAGCATGCCATCATATATTAATAATATACATGAAAAAATGTTTAACTGTACGTACTTACGATATTTACAGTGCCTTTTCGGCCAATTCACTCATCGTATATTGGGTTGTTGAAAAACGCTAAACTTCTTCAACCACTGCTTCAAAGTGTTTACTCAATGCACTAGAATCTTTTAGTCTTCTTGCAAGTACTTTACTTGCCAATATTAAAGAGTAATTAACTTAAAATTTGAACGAATTGTCCTACGCTACTCTGAATCTTGGCGGCCATATTTGTTTATTTTGCGCGGGAAAAAGCCTGGGGACGAAGTTACAAAATACCATCCGTCAAAATCCGCTGTAGAACGTGATTGGCCTTCAAAACTGTACTGCTCTCAGGCAATCAAAATTGCGAATTTTTTATGTATTATATATGTACTATATAAATTTCTACTACAAACACAAACACAAACAATTTAAACTGAAGCAAAATTTTACTTCCTCAAAGAAAATAAACACTTTAAAAATATCGTTGTCGTTTTTACATTGTGTTTTTTACATTTTTACAATGATATTTTTTTTGATGACCGAAATCTCACGTATCACACTAAAGTTTATATAATAAATTATTTTATTTTTGAAATACATGTAAATAGTTCTTAAAGGTTAAGGGCAACAAAAATCATAATTTTTAATTCGTGCTTTTTTATTTAAAGACATACTTACTAATGTACTCCAAGTGATATGAACGATTTTTGCCAGCAACAACATCAGAAATTTTGACAAAATTAAAAGCAATCTTGTCTTCCGCCATCTTGAACAATTTTTTGATATGCATCTGACGTCACAAGCTGGGTAAAGCTAAATCTGTACTTAGTTATCTGAAGTTAGCTTTTAGTGAATGTCGTTTTTACGTCATTATACACTACAACACTTTCAAAAGCATGGAAAGCACTTGTATATCAGCAAAGTGTGATTTTATGATATTTATTTGTTTGGGGAGCACGGGTGGCGTGTGCTATTAGGGCGCTGCCTCTCACCAATAGTTAAGCCCGGTTAGGTGGGGTTAGTACTTGGATGGGTGACCGTCTGGGAATAGCCCCGTTCTCGTGGTGGGGACTCATGTGAGTAGAGTTTAGTTGGTCTCTCCTGTGCTTCGAGGGTTTTTCGCCTGGTTCTCCGGTTTTCCTCCCTCCGTAAAATCAACACCTATAGGTCTTAGTTGTAAATGCAGGCCCCACCTGAGCTCTGCTGAAAAACTTATCCTCCTTAAATAAAGAATAAGAATAATTGTGACGATATCACTAACTTCCAAGTTAATTAGGCAACGTATTCAACCAAGATGGCGGATAATACGATCGTGCTTAGCCGGAATTAGTAATGTTACATGTTACCGGAAAACATTGTTCTATTTACTATGCATTCCCTTAGTAAGAATGTTTATTAATCAGACCATCGGAAATTGTAAATTTTGACTTTTATTGCTCCTATCCTTTAAAAACTAGATTCTAACACCCTCCCTGATACTCTACGCAAGCCGGACATGAGCTTGTACCAGTTCAAGACCCTTCTGTTTCACTACTATTTTTCGGCGACCAGAACAATTTTCGATATTGAAAAACAACAGACATGGAAATCAATATGCCTGAAATGCCACCAGGGAAGACAGTTGTGCAGTTCAATGGACTGTTATTTCTAAATTTTGTTTTAACCAGTAGTATGAGAAAACAGTTATCATTTCTTCAGTTATATATTTAAATATCTTTATTGTTATTGTAATTTAAACTCTAGGTCACTAACGTAATTGGCTCAAGCTGTGTTAGTGTTTCTGTGCCGTTGCATATTTTTTCTTTACTTTGTTAATCCACCAACGGCGGCCGAAGTTAAATAAATATATGTTTATCCTTTGTACATGTACAGTACATGTACATTTTAATACAGCGTTTTCATACGACATTTGTTTATTACATTTACTTCGTACCCGGGGTCTTTGGGAACGAGTAGACGAACACCCAAAATACGATCCAAGTTTAATACCGAGGTTGTGTTTCTCTATGCATGTGCAGCACAAAATTGATTGATACACCGTAATTATTTCAATAAACTATGAAATAAACACTTTTCTCGAATAAACGTATTTTCTACTCATAAAAAATATTTAATAAACGCCCCCCTCCAATAAACACGTCGCTCCCTCCAAACGCCTCCTTCTAATAATCGCATTCCTGTAATAGTCCGGCTTTTTCTTTTTTGAGCTGAATTGATGTCAAACTATCAGAAAATATAGTTCAAATTTTTTGATCTCTCAACCCGTCTGTATGTCGGGATGTCGAAAATTTGAACCCCATCATTTTCTGATAGTTTGACATGTAGTTTGACAACTCAAAAAAGAAAAAATCAACTTTAGCGCTTTACTTCTTTGCATTTATAATAACCATAGCAGTTTGCACAACTTGCCATGGTAATTATACACTTATAAGGGGCTAATAATGCACCTAACTGGTGGTCCCACATGGCTAAAATCAGACACTGTTAACTTAAGTTACACTATTGTTTAATTTCAGCAATAGCTGAACCTGGCCACGTGGGACACCCATTAGGTGCATTAGCACTTTTAAGTTTACGATTAAGTTGTGCAAACATCGTTTCCGGCTTCGTAATATCGTTTTAAGTTTCCTATCCAGTTCCACTTCGATTACCCTGCGAGTCAGAGCAAGCTTTGGGGGAAAGTGGGCTCTGCCAACAAACTCGATCTTCGCCTCAAGTTTGGGGCGAGTCAGTCAGGTTTTAAACTGGTCAAACAATTAAGTTCTAGTTTACGAACACGCGTAAGCAGGAAAATAGGAAGTGACGCGTTAGAGCCTTGGCCCAAAATAGTATCTTGGCAATCGTTCACGCATGCTCAAAAAGAAATATCGAGTTTGTTGGCAGAGCCCACTTTTCCCCGAAGCCTGTGTATATTATTTCGTCTTTGCTAACCATTTTGGTATCTTCTTATAGTGTGAGGCATTGAAACAAAAGAAAATCGCCAATGAAACAACTGAATTAGAGAAAGAAGAAAAAATCAACGGTACACTGGAATCTAAAGGACAATTAGAGAAAACTAATAAAACACTGAAAAACAAGGAACAAGAGAACCGAAACAAAACGCTGAAATACAAAGGACAAGAGAAAGGCAATAAAACAATTGATTACAAGGGACAAAAAGAAGCCAACAAAACACTCGAATCCAACGAAGAATTAGAAAAGGCCAATAAAACACTGGGATCTAAAGACTCAAAGAAAAGCAATAGAACACTGACATTATCCAAAGAAGAAAAAGTCAATAAAACTCTTCAATCCAACGAACAAGAGAACGCAAATAAGACATTCGAATTGAAGAAACCTAATATAACTAATGAGAAATTCGACATCAAGGAATTTAACAGAAGTAACGAGCAACCAAATGTTAAAGGTAATCATAAACCTAGATCCAATGAACAAAGTTCAAGAGTCAATGCTGGCAAAATCTTTTTGATTGTACTATGTGTCGCTGTAATATCGGGAGCGATCTGTTGGTTGGTGTATGCATACCGTCACCCTCAATCAAAATCTGGAAGGTTTCTAATTCAGGTAAGATTGGCATGTATTAACTATGAATCGTTGCAATCGCTGTTGTTGAAAAGGTCTATTTCTTTTAGATCACATTAGATTAGCAAATGTTACTGTTGCTATAGTAGCTACAGGATTTTCCTTTGCATGCAGTCAATAATATCATTCAGTTTTACTTACTCTTGTAATGTTAAACGGGTTAATTGAAGTGCATGGACATATATTATAAATGGTCACGAGTGTGATAAAGGACAATAATAAAGTGGGATCGAGTTTCATTAACATGCGATAAACAGCCCAATCTCGTACCCACAGCCTGCGATCCTTTTGGTCATTACCAAGGAAAGGAGGCTCTGGGAAACTCCGATGAAACTCGTCGTCTGATTGGTTAGTTTAAAAACAGTAAAATTTCAAATAGTGTGCACGTTGCTAACTTGTTTAATCGATTTCTCGACGTTCTGTAACACATAATTATACACGACAGATCCAAAATATAATTGAACACATGAAATAATTCAAAACAGCAAAAATCCCGACAATTTACAAGTTAAAACTATTATTATTGTCGCTTCGTCGCCAAACAAACATCCATCGTCTGACTCGTCTCGTAATTCTTCGCAGTTTCGTCTCAGAACTTTAAAATAATATTAGAGAATACAAGGTCGATGTAGTTTAGCCAAAATTCCTTGCTGGCAAAAAGTACAATTTCTTACCTAAGCGGACATTTAAAACACACTCGTCAAATCGTCTGGTTGACGATTTTGAGAAAAGCGAAG
The DNA here is from genome assembly GCA_035771165.1 of Paragorgia papillata. NCBI lineage: Eukaryota > Metazoa > Cnidaria > Anthozoa > Scleralcyonacea > Coralliidae > Paragorgia > Paragorgia papillata. Next base: position 1,813,294 of record JAWNZC010000406.1, read on the forward strand.
AATGCCATGTATCGCAACGCTTTGTCGAGAGCTTTGTAAAACATGTTGGGCCTTTTTTGTCGGTAAACAAATATTTTCCCTGGTCTTCGAACAAGCGAACGAGCTTCGATGACTGTTACAAATTATAGGGAAATGGGAACCAGAGGACTGGGAACAAAAACCCAATTTGGGGGTCTTTTTCATCGGAGTTTCCCAGAGCCTCCGTTCCTTGGTAATGACCAAAAGGATCGCAGGCTCTGGGTACGAGATTGTAAACAGCCGTGTAACCAGTGACAGTTCTAAAGAGCCTGGGGGGATTCCCCTTGAAAAATTTCAAAATTTAGCGGTTTTGAAATACCATTTCCTGCATTTTAGGAAAATAATTTATAGAATTCTGAAGATTAAAAAATACAAAAAATTAAATATTTTCATCATTTTTGGTAGGATTGCGACAAATTTACAGTCAGTTTAATTATGTATGCATTGTGCATAAAGCCATAAAAGTATGTTAGTGGAAAATGCGTGTTGCAGTACACGTGTACACGCATGGAAAACACGTTGACACGGCCTAGCGTGAGAGATTAGTGGAATAATGAATGACTTGGACACGGTACCGGACGAATTCGGAACCGTACTCAAATTTGTACGGTACTGCTTGTTTACAGGTCTCGAATTCGTGCTGTTAACCATTCTCGAATTCGTCCGGTTTCGTGGGTCCTGTGTAAACGGAAGGCAGAATCGTAAAAATTCGAGTACGGTTCAGAATTCGTCCGGTACCGTGTAAACGGGGCCTTAAGTGCTTAAGCCCGGCAGGGGTGGAAAAAATATTTTACTTTCTGGGACCAGAACATTTTCTGCGAGTAATCGACACTTCGACACTGTTGACTGTACTGCTGTACTACCGCTGACAGCTGTACTGCAACTGTGTAACTCTAACAAGCTGTCAAATTCAATGCTATATTCTATTAAACACTCACAAGTTGAAGTTGTGATTTGTTAAATATTTTATTGTTGTTTATTCAAATAATACCCATAAAGCAATAACTCCACAAGTTACACAACAAAAGACTTCAAAAGAGATGTAGAGATTCCATGAGGTATACTGGTAAGTGTTATAGTTATGTAAATTAGGTTTTGACAGAGAAAAAGGCTTTTGAAACAATGAAAGTAAAACTGAAGTACTGAACAATTTTTAAGTAAATTGTATTATACTTTACTAGTTTTACAACTTACAAGTCCTGAAGTCCAACTCAAATAGTCAATTATTTTCTTTTAACCCAGTCAACTGGTTCAACCCTTGCAAAGTTTTCTATGCAGCCATGCAATAGAAAGAGTCAGGACTCTGTTAACGGGCCAAACCTAGCTCATTCTAATGGCGTTATTGAAGATGCAATCATTGCAATGAACAGATATTGGCAAGGGAAGAACTGGCACTTTTACAGAACATCCCTCACAGACCATCTAAAGAACTTTGACGGAGACTCAAAAGTGTTGCATAGACTTTTTAACGAGAAACGAAAATTGCAATGTATGGAGAAATCAAATAACTGTTATATCTTTGCATGGCTGCATAGAAGACTTTGCAAGAGTTGAACCAGTTGACTGAGTTCAAAGAGTTGACTATTTGAGTTGGACTTCAGGACTTGTAAGTTGTAGAACTAGAATTGTAATACAATTTATTTAACAATTGTTCAGTACTTCAGTTTTACGTTTACTGTATGAAAAGCCTTTTTCTTTGTCGAAACCTAATTTATACAACTATACCACTTACTGGTATACCTCATGGAATCTCTACATCTCTTTTGAAGTCTTTTGTTGTGTAACTTGCGGAGTTATTGCTTTATGGGTAATTATTTGAATAAACAAATAACATTTTAAAAATATCTAACAAACAACAATCCTTCAACTTGTGAGTGTTTAATAGAATATAGCATTCAATTTGACAGCTTGTTAGTTCTGTCTTTTCTTTTCCTCTTTTTTTTCCCCTCTCTTTTCTTTCCTTTTTCCTTCTTTTCTCCCTTATTTCCCTTTTTTCTTTCTGCTGACCTAAAACATTTTCTGGGACCAATGGTCCCATGGTCCGCTATTTTTTCCACCCCTAGCCCAGCCCACCCTTGGCTACGCCATGGGGTAACAAGTGGTTATTACACTCTTTGCTTTAAAATAAGTGTAATAAACACTTTATTATATTATACATACTAGTCAATTGAATAAAGGTTTAGAGCTTCTGTTCGAACAATGAAATGTGGGTTGGAGTTGTTTTCACTTCTTAAAAGGGTATTGGCAATAAAAATTAAGTTTATCTAATTTGAAAGAACTCGTCAAATGGTATAAGAAGACCTTTTACAATTTTTCCGTATCTGTTTTGGTTTTGGAAATATTTCGACCAAAGACAGCGTGCTGTCCGCCATCTTGGAATTATTTTCGATATGCATGTGACATCATAAGCAGGGTAAAGTGAAATTTCCATTTCAAATTGACCCACAACATTTAAAAAGCCTTCCGTGGAAATTTGGTCACCCACGGAGTAGTTTCATCAGGTTTACCCTGCTTGTGACGTCACCAATTTCCTAGTTAATTAGCCAATATTACAACAAGATGGCGGACAGCACGCTGTCTTTGGCCGAAATATTTCAAAACACAAGAAAGATACAGAAAAATTACAAAAGGTCTTCTTATACCATTTGACGAGGTCTTTCAAATGGGATACATATAATTTTTATTGTCAATACCCTTTAAGCTGACGAAGGATTTACTATTTTGTCCGTTACAGCACCGCAATCCAAAGAAATGGTTTCGAAATTCAGGTGGAGACAACGGGTCGAATGGAGGAAAGGTTCATTTCAAAACAAGTTCATATCAAATGCGTTAAAGAATACCTGAAATACTCACGGTTATGGCGGAATGTTATTCATTATTTAGAAGAACTAACTAGAGTAATCCGTGCTGCTTGAACTGTCCGCATGTTATTGTATGAATTGATATAGATTAATTAATTCTCACTAGAATTAACGCATGCATGCAATAAGTACCAATATATTTGTTTCTTTGACAACGGCTACAGCAAAGGTTACAGCGGCTATATTGTAATAAAACCTACAACCTTCTGAAATTTTGCTAAAAAGACATTCTAAACTAATTCTGCTCATTTGTTTAATTTTTATATTTTGGCATGCTTCAAAAAATATTCTCACACATCATTAGATATTCATAGCATTTCGGCCAATCCGGTCGCTTGATTTACGTCACATGTACTTACCTAGAAACCGGGCAGGGCTTAAACTGCATTTCATTTAAATACAGTACGCTGTATTTAGAAATCATTTCCCAATACAGTTTTCTGTCGCTATAGAAACCAGTTCCAAATACAACAGATTATTTTACCTAACAGCGCTTCACAATATAAGCGAGTGCGACTACATGCGATACATATATTACAAGTAAAATAGACTGACAAGAAACCAAACTTACGTTGGTGCAATTTAAGATATTCGACGACAGACAGAAACCTACGAAAAGCGCTAAAACAGTGATGTTGCTTGCAGTCTGATTGAAGTAATGAAGTTTAAACGTCCATCTACCTTTCATAATATTATATAGATATAAAAGTATACAAGACAGTCACCTCACGCTTTGTTTTCTCCGGTATCGACCATTAACATCTTCTGTCTTCTTTAGTTTGTAAAGTTCTACATTATTCCAATTGTCATCTATATTTTCTCTGCTCAATATCAGTCCTGGCTAAATTGATCCTGCTGTTCAACATAATCTAATGTATGTTATCCAATAAATCCAACGTCTTGCGAACCAAAACTCCTGGCTGTTTTAAAACAAAAGTTTTCCCTGTCTCTGCAAGCGCTTGACGATCAGTCTGTTGTGATTGCCCTCATGGCATGAATATCTAATGATGTGTGAGAAGCTATTTCAAATCCTCGTTAGTGTTTTAGACTTGGTTGCCAAATCCCATGCTGCGCCTCGCTATTGTTAACGGCACATAGGGTTTTTAGAAACCACGTCTAAAACACTAACTCGGATTTGAAATATTACTCAGTATTGTTTTTACCCAATATGCCATAGAAACATGACTGAAAATTACTACCTATAAAAGTTTGAGTTTTAATCTCTAGTAGATATAGGGAAATTGGGTTTTTATATCTAGAGTTATGCCTTATAATGGTGCCAAGTTATCACAGATATGGCATTTGTCTTACCTTTTTAGTTATATACTGACTTAATTAATTTGTGGCCTGCTCCGTTGTCAAGCAAACGTGCATGAAGGAATGGGCCTTTACTCTACTGCCATCTCCTGGTGGCGCTAAATTTTAAAACATTGCTTATTCAACCATTATTACAAAAACATTACTTTTACTTTTGCTTACTTAGACCCTACAATTTGAAAACGGGACAAAATCATGCCGTTTAAGCCTTGCGTTTACACGATACCGGCACAAAAATGACATGAAAACGGCACAAAATGAAGACGAGTTCCTTGACGGCATGAAATGAAATGAAAACGGAACACTAACCGGTATCGTGTAAATGCCCGTGCCGTAACAGTTTGATGACGGTAATCACGATATATACGACCACAGTATTCGGGTCAGCAGTATTCACAAAGTCTTCTCAATTCTCATTGGAAGAGAATAGTCACATGCTAATCCGTCATTATATTATACCGGCACCGTGTAAACGCAAGACTATTTGGCCTGTATTTACACACCGGCATGATTTTTTTTCCGTTTTCAAATTGTACTTAGAACGAAAGTTATTACACACTCTAATTTTCTGTTGAATTTTGCCAAAATAATTTATAATTTATATTAGCTATTTAATTTCCGTCTGTGAGGGCGATAATGTACTTGTAATAGCAACTCTGGTGCTTAGTCTATTGTAAAATTGGGACGGCCGCAGTGATTGTATGGCAGTTTATATAGCTGTTGTCTGTTGTGGTTGGTTATCCAGCCTATTGTTTTAATTTTTGTGTTTATGTATGATAGAAACTAGTTAATAAAATAAATAAATAAAATAAAACGTGAAATGGTTTTGACGCCAGTGCTATTCTACTTTTTGTTATACCTGACAACAACCTTGTTTTTATTAAGATTTTTTTTGGTTGCATAGGAGAGCTTCAAATATGTTTTGTCAAATACTACCCTCTATATATTATTGTGTCTAGAAACGCGCGCAAAATCCCTGTTTTTGCTTACGTTTAAGCAAATGTAACAGTGCACTTTCACATTAAAACATCGTATTTGGATATATTGGAACAGAATTTGGACTGATATTGTATAACAGGTGTTTATTATATTGGAGTAGAACTTAGATATATTGTAATATGACTTAGACATATTGGAACAAAACTTAGATATTATGAAACAGAACTTGGATATATTAAAACAGAACTTGTCGAATATATTGAAAAAGAACTTGCAATCGGATATACTGAAACAGAACTTGGATATATTGGAACAGAACTTAGATATATTGGAACAGAACTTAGATATATTGGAACAGAACTTAGATATATTGAAACATAACTTAGATATATTGGAACAGAACTTAGATATATTGAAACAGAACTTGGATATATTGGGACAGAACTTGGATATACTGTAACAGAACTTAGATATATTGGGACAGAACTTAGATATATTATATTGGAACAGAACTTAGATATATTGGAACAGAACTTTGATATATTGCAACAGAACTTGGATATATTGGAACAGAACTTAGATATATTATATTGGAACAGAACTTAGATATATTGGAACAGAACTAGGATATATTGGAACAGAACTTAGATATATTGGGACAGATCAGAACTTTGACATATTGTAACAGAACTTGGATATATTGTAACAGAACTTGGATATATTGGAACAGAACTAGAATATATTGGAACAGAACTTAGATATATTGGGACAGATCAGAACTTTGATATATTGTAACAGAACTTGGATATATTGGAACAGAACTTGGATATATTGGAACAGAACTTAGATATATTATATTGCAACAGAACTTAGATATATTGTAACAGAACTTAGATATATTGGAACAGAACTTAGATATATTGGGACAGATCAGAACTTTGATATATTGTAACAGAACTTGGATATATTGTAACAGAACTTGGATATATTGGAGCAGAACTTAGATATATTATATTGGAACAGAACTTAGATATATTGTAACAGAACTTGGATATATTGTAACAGAACTTAGATATATTGTAACAGAACTTAGATATATTGTAACAGAACTTGGATATATTGGAACAGAACTTGGATATATTGGAACAGAACTTAGATATATTATATTGGAACAGAACTTAGATATATATTGTAACAGAACTTGGATATATTGTAACAGAACTTGGATATATTGGAAAAATAACTTGCAGTTGGATATCTTTGGAACAGAACTTGGATATATTGTCCTGAACAGAACTTGGATATATTGTACAGAACAGAACGAACAGAACTTAAATATATTGGAACAGAACTTGAATATATTGGAACCAGATTATATGAGATGTATGGGATATATTAGAGCAATTTCATTCACTATATTAGAACCAACATGACGACTGTTTTTTGAATATCAAGAAATAAATTATAAAGCATCACTATTATATTTGACATACTAAATAACTTTATTTGCTCATTCAGTTTGTCTTAAATGAGATAAAGATATATACACAGTGATAAAAATAGTTGTCACTATTTGTTGAACATGTGTGAATACAGCAGAATAAATCTGGAATAAACATGAGCGCAAAAATTGCCATTATTAACAAATAAAAATATTTTAACGTGTCGATTTGAAAAGAAATGTCAATGTAACTACAACCTAGTGCTTTTTGGGTTTTTTTCTCCAAATTAGTTACTGTTCCGAGTGACCGCAGTCACAGACAGCATGGCGGTGTGGATGATGTTAGTTCTTCAAAGTTTGTTACCCTAAATTAATCCTTTCTCTTTTTGTCTGTCTCCGAGGTTTTTATGGACGCTTTCTTGTGGGCGTGTTTCGCCTTTTTTGTTTTTTTACTCAGCTTGGATTTCTTGCACGGTGGTGGGCATGGTGGAGGGCATGGTTGTGGGCATCCAGCACCTCCCATACCTCCTCCCATACCACCTGCCATACCGCCTCCCACACCACCTATGCTTATACCTCCTGTGGCAGCCTGTGCTCCAGTAACTTGCTGTCCTTGAGCGAAGCTTCCCCTGTCTCGATGATACACGTGTTCGTGGTGGATTTCCTTTTCCGTACACGGAGATGGACATGGTGGAGAAGGTGGGGGTCCCATTGGCGGAGCTGGGTGGGTGTGGTGATGGGTAACATGTTTTTCATCCCTAAGCACAACAGGTGGTTGCGGAGGGGTTTGTGGAAGTTGAGCCGCTGGTGCTCCTGGGTGATACTGATGATGGTGAATAGTGTGCATAGCGTATTCGGGAGGAGGTGGGATTTGCTGAGGTGGTGCCAGCGGACCCATTTGAGGGTGAACATGCTGATGAGTGACGTGTTTCTCTTCGCTTAATGTATAAGGCGGTGGAGGTGGTGGTGCTGGGCAAGGAGGCGTGGGACAGGGGGGTGGCCAGTAAGGTGGCATGCCGCCACCGCACGGGTTAGTAACGCATTTCTTGGATGCTGAAAACAACAACAAAATAAGGTCAAAGAATGAGTCAATGACGTGCAAAACTGATAATATGCAAATACTGTGTATATTTGTGTTTATTTGCGCTGTGCTTATACATGTACAACAGACAAATAATCAACAAACACAGAACATAGAAATACTGTACCTGTACTGAAATACAAGCTTAAATCTGTTCAGGCTAGCTGGGCAACGGTTTGGAGGTATGGTGTTACAAGCATAAAAATATGATAGCCCAGCAAATAGCTTTAAAAATAAACTGGTATATAATAATGACATAATTATTCTGGTTCGATCTTCATGCAATTCCAAAACGACTTTGGTCAAGAGTTATACAAGCATAAAGTAGTATATCTTACCCTTTTTATGACCAGAAATAAATTTCCTTAGTTTCTTCGACTTAATAGCCTCTGACGAAAAAGCCAGAAATAGAACCACGGAAAGCACAAGATAAATCCTCATGTTATCCTTTACCGCTCCTGAAACTAAATAGTATATTTATTATTGTATTAAATCCTATCTTCTATTTTCAAAATTGTGCTGAAGCTTCGTGTATACAAGAGCTGTCAGTAGCTCCCTACTTTTAAAGAAAGTCGTTCGAGGGGGCTCAGTCCACTCTACATTGTAAAGATAAGATGTCTTCCTGTAGAGATTTGAGAAGGACGGCAATGTGTAAATTGTCTATGAAACAAAAATTAAGTTTGTCTTATTTGAAAGAACACTTAAAATAATAGAGTAACATCTTTTCCAGTTTTTCGTTTCCTTGCTTCGTTCTTGAGATATTTTAGTTTGTTTGATAGGCAAATTAACCCTTTATTGGCCACAGTTGCCTTTTGGCAAATTATTAATCCTACTCTGGCTAACGCCAGATGATTTTACTCATCAAGGGGAGAGCTCCCGGAAACATGGCCAATAAAGGGTTAAAGAAAAAGTGATATATCTTTGCTATTATCAAATATAGTAATCTACGTACATTTTAGTGTTAAACACAACCACATGCTTCATTCAAATTAATTTGGTTTGCTAATAGAAAAGATATCTAACCTTCTCCGATAGCTCATTATGCACTTATGACGTCAAAATGTTTAAATTGCATATCAAACAAACTAAAATATCTCAAGAACAAAGCAAGGAAACGAAAAACTGGAAAAGATGTTACTCTATAATTTTAAGTATTCTTTCAAATAAGATAAACTTAATTTTCATTTCATAGGCACTTTAAATATAAAAATATCTGACTGTCTTACAACTGACCGTATCTCAATTAGCTCAGTGGTCAGAGCGCCGATTCGGAGACCATGGGTTCGATGTTCGGTTGGAACAGTCATATTTTTCATATTATTATTGTGTTAAATTATTTCTTCCAAAATCACATAAAAACGTGGAAGCACTTAAATCACATGCACGAGAGACAAGTGAGGGGGAGTTTGGGAATAACTATATACTCTAGTTCCAAAATGTTGTTTAGTTGAAAATCCCACTTGATACTTTTTCGACGGTAAATTGCCCATCTAATAACTCTCCGTTAGTTTCAGTTTGTTTATAATATTTTCCGTGATCCAATTAACAAATAGATCCGATCTAATGCATGTGATTCAAACTGTTTGGTGACTGACCAAGACGGTTATAACTGAGACGATCCTAATTGTTGGATTCTACTTGTCGAACATCCTTTCAAAGCGACACTAAACCAATTCCGAGGACATTTTTCTGATAATTTTCAGACTTTTCGTTCCTCGGAATCACAATTACTTTTCTGAGTTCCAGTTGCATTTATTTGGCTATAGCACTAATAATACATACATATACTACAGTAAAGATCGAAACGCCGTTGCAGTATTTTCTATACATACGTTTGTTCGAGCTAATCGTACCTAGCGTAAATCAGAAAAGTTTCAAACACCACCAGCAACGAATTTGTGGTTGAATTTTTCACCGCGTACTCGCTTAGCTATACTAAGTAGTGGCCTTTATATAGCTATACAATCTGCGCGTAATTCTCACGTTTAACCAGAATTATTTCATCATGTCTTACCTTGTTCTTGATTTTCTAACAAAACAGGAGAAATAATAGGATTTCTTTTCTTCTTCCAGCACCCACTCTCAGTCGAAAAAATATGTTGGAAAATGGACTTGAACAAGATGAGAAATTCTATTGGTGGAAATCGTAGCAAAATAAAGAAGTCAACGAAGCGTTTGATCGGAACAATGAGATCCAACAGGTTGTTTATGAGACAGTTTTACAACCGGGTGATCTCATTTTAATGCAACACAGGTAATCACTGGTAAGTCAGCGTAATGGTTTAAATAAACAGAAACAAAATCTCAGGGACTGTTTACATGGTTTAAGCAGGACTGAGAAGTAAGCGCGACGGGACGTTCTTTATCCCGGGTTTATATGTGAATGTTTTAAGGCGGAACAATTGCGTCTTGGACCTTTTCGCAACACATCTAGAAAGTTGTATTAAAAAAGGAATAGCAAAAAAATTACGTAAGGATATACCAATAACTACTAGAAACGGTTCCACCGTATTGTCCCGGTTATATAGGCGCGACAAAACATTTATATGGCGAAAATTGTCCCATCAAGGCGGGATCCCGGTTAAGCAAACCCGATTAGGCGAGACAAGACAGGACAAAAAAACGTCCCGGCAAACACATTCTCTATATAAACTAAATGAAATCGGCAAAGAAAGAACAGGAGGGCATTTCAATAAAAATGGACGTACACGCGGAAAAGATAAAAAAGGATTATCAAATAGCGGTCCGGTAAGGGGAAACCGGATAACCTTGTATAAACCAACACCACTGCCAAACGTTTGCGCATGCGTGAATTTGCTAGAGTAAACATTGCAAGAGAAATGGGAATTAGCCGTGGCAACAACAACCAGACTACGTAAGACTCGATTCTTCATTTGTGTTTTAAAAAAAATGGCACGAAAATTACGAAGGTTAGGGGGCATTTCAGAATGTGTTACAATATTGACAAAGAAGCCATGCACAAATTGATTACCTTATCTTTTTGGTACAGTGTGCTTATAATTTTAACTTTTGTGTGGGACTCTCGGACCAGTTCAAATATTTCAGTGTTTTCCCGCTCGTACAATCCTCGGATGTCGCGCGGGCGCAAAACGTTTGGCAGCGGTGTTCCCTAGTCTAGTTTCTAGGCCTTCACAGCCTCTCCCCAGCCTTGCCAAGAACCCAATCCGACTACGCGGCAAAGCAGCTCATGGTGGAAGCGAAAGGACTAGAAACTAGGGGAGTAACGCCCCTTCTATACCTCTCTCTACCAAAACAAACATGCCATTTATCTTTTTTGATGAATTTTCTGGGTTTTTTTTTTGTGCAATTCACCATCTGAACTGCTACGGATAAATATTCGTTATGAAAATACTATAAATATTTCATTTTATTATATAAAACAGAGTGTTTTATTGATTTTCCCACCACTAATAAAAGTGATAATCTCACATGTGCGATTATTTATGATAATCCCTCATGTGACGATTATCGCTGAATCAGCATTATAGTTTAATGCAATTTTTGCAAGGCAATAGGACAATTTTTTTATATAATAAACAGAACAATACATGGATGCTTGGAAATATGAAATTTATTTCTCGTGTTGAACAGGATATGTCACTCGTTCGCTTCGCTCACTCGTGAGATATCCTGGTCAACACTCGAAATAAATTTCATATTTCCGCACATCCATGTATTATTCTCTATATATACCTGTGTTCTCATCAATCTATCTGATACAGTGCTCTCGAAACCTCAAAACAGTAAAAAAGCCAACAAAATCAGTCAATCCAAACTTCCTATAATTTCAAACCAAGAAAGAAACATTCTAACTAATAAAAAATTTTCACTTATCAAGTGAGAACAAGATTTCCACTACAGCAGAGCTCCTGAAAACATCAATTTTCGTATACGTTAAAGTCAACTAAACCGTTTGAAGTTATATTTTCTTCTGAAAGGATTAGCATCTAACTTGGCAAACGTAAAGAAAAATAGGAATTTCGAGGTAAAGAAAATAATTTATCAGCGAAGCCTTTTCTTAGGTCCTCTTTGAAGCATGACAGCGTTTCTAGGAGAATGGGTACTCAATTGTCTTTGACGTCATACCGGTAAAACCCACCAATCACCATGTTGTTTGTTACCGGTATGACATCACAAGTTGCTAGTACCAGTCTTTATTTCGACGCGGTCGTAATTCACAGGAGTTCAGCAAAAGGAGCATGTACGCAGTGCGTACCTATTTTTATATATAGGTTTTTAAATAAGACGTAAAATGTTGCATTTCTATTCTGTGCTAATGATGTACTCAATCGTTTACAATTTATTTATTTATTTATTTATTTACAAGCTTTGCCACGAGTGACAGGGAAGTCCCACAGAGTTGTTGCTCCATTACGGGGTCCCTATATATAATACAAAATGAAATCTAATGCCCAACATCAAGGCGTAAATAGGCACTTCTAAGCTAAGACTATAAAACATAAACTAACAGCACATTTTAACAAGAAGACTAGATAGGGGACGGTACGAGTGACATTTTACACAGACGGTATTAAAAATTTGTGGAATTTCGACATCGTATACGAGTTCGGTTACATGTTGGTAGTATTTTAACAATTCGGATTTGAATTGGCCTATAGAGAGATTGGGACCTCGCAAAGGTGATGGCAAGCAGTTGAAAATTCTTGGAGCTCTACACACTTTAGGAATATTTAAAATAATTTCATTAGTTTGATTTGTACGCCTGGTTACACGACTGGATGATTTAACGGAGATGTAAGGGTCACTTGAATTAAGCAATGCTTTGAAAAGGTATACCAAGTCCAGGTACTCGTGCCAGTACGACAGAGGTAGCAGTTCTGTTGTTAGGAGTCTATCCCTATAGGTGACGTCAGATCTAAATGGTAACGACAGATTGCGCGGCGCTGGACTCTTTCGATGTTAAGAATTAGTGATACAGATTGCGGAGACCAGACTTGTGAGCAGTATGCAAAATGACTTCTAACTAAAACTGTGTATAATGCAGTACGAACCCGCTGGTCATAATGAATTGCTATAGTTACGGTGTAACTATGCAAAGATATATTTGTCCAGAAATTACATGGGAAATATTGCAAAGCAAAAAGCACCAGATAATGTTATGTACTGTTGTAGTGTTGACTAACGCTTTACAATTATGCTGTAAATAAATTGCTATTCTTGGTTTACACTTGACATCATAGTGGCCATGTTGCATTAAAGGAACGTTAACAACATTATACAATTATTGGATGAGATTGAGCATGATAGCTTGTGTTTAATATCGATATCAACGCCGAGGTAAGTGTTATCTGCCGAAGTCGAAAGCTGAGGCTGGATAATACAGACGAGGCTTGATAACACAAGCTATCATTCGAAAACCGAATTCAATAATTGTTTTATTATACAATTATAAATGTAGAAGCCTTTAGAAAGTTTTTTACAAAGTTAGGTAAAAATAGTAAATATTCATACCGTCTTCAGTTCGAGGTTCGCTAACTGTTTTCGCTTTCAAATACAATTTTCTCTTTCAAACACTGCTTAAACTCTAACAGCTGTATGTGTAGCTCGCTTAGTTTTTCTTGGTGGTTTTTAGCGTCAACAAAACGTGCCAAATCCGCCGGATTAATCCGCTTCTGATCTTCTCTCCTAAGGACGGCCGCCATGTTTGTTTTGTTCAAACCGCTGCCCAGCGCGTCATAGCTACAGATATTTTGTACTACTACTACTTTGTAGGTGGCAAGACATCAAGAATTGTCTGTAGGTTTTAAGCCAATCACAGTCGAGATTGTATCAGTATTGTATAATAATAGCAATTATTGTATTTGGAGCTGATGTTTTCCTCCAACTTGACCGCCGTATCTTTGTCTCCTAAATCTCAAGAGATTGATTTGCAAACCATCAATAGTTAAAATATAGTAAGTCAGCGGCATAGATGTTTCTATTTTGTGTCAGACTATGTTTCGTTAAGCCACAGATCGCCTCGATTGTTGTTTCAACACGCATTCAGCTCTATATATAACTGGAGTGGTACCTTTGGGGCGGACAACGTGCCGGCATGTAGGCCTGAAGTACGTATAGTCCCAGTCTTCTACGCCGTTTGGTCAAGTCTGATTTGGTCAAAAGACCGCGTAGGAGACTGGAACTATACCTACTTCAGACCTACATGTCCGCCATGTTTGGCTTCAATCTTTGCCCCGGTGAATGAACAGCAGATATCACTCCAGTTATAAATTTGATTTCACTGTTTGAATAGTCCATAGTTGCCGTGTATGCAAACATATATCTGTCCAAGAAATGCCAAATGGCATTGAAAACATCGCAAACCAAAGAGTACTATATATAATAAACGAAATATATTAAGGTTAGATACACTGCCAAAACAGAGAACGTACGAGTCTAACGTTTCGAGCGAAGGCCGTTCGTCAGAGAGAAAAGGGCCTTCGCTCGAAACGTTAGACTCCTACGTTCTCTGTTTCGGCAGTACATCTAAAACCTTACAATATTTCGATTGTTGTTTCAACACTGCCTACGCAGCACGTTACTTTTGTATATAATAAATATATATTTAAAATTCTTCGTCTCATTTTATTTTGTAAATATTATTAAATAATACGGAGTATTATTAATCTTGTTAAATAATAGGACAGCAATATTTGCTCTAAAGGAAATTTACATCATAAAGAAAGAAAACAACATAGATTGATCATACAAATCAGTAAGTTGAAAACGGTATGGTTGCTTTGTGATACCGATACGATTATACTTGCGTAGAGGTTTTTACAATTGCAGTTCTGCAAATATAAATATTAATATTTCAATCTGTACATTAAGAAATTTGTATCCTTTCTGCCTAAACAGTTCACTTCGAAACCTTTAGTTTATATTCCATGGTTTTCCTGTTGTTGTTCTTTAAAAAAACATACACCACTTTTCCATCTTCATTCGTTTCGTTTTAGAGGGCTAATCTTGAAAAGTCTTTTTTTTTATGTCAAACGTCTTATTTCCCGCAGGGTGGAGCTCCACAAGGTTGTTGTGGTGGTGGCATCATACCACCTCCACATGGCGGAGCACCACAGCTACCTGCAGCTGGCATCTGAGGTTGGGGTTGAGGGCATGGAGGCTGCTCACATTCAAATACGTGCTGTTGGGTGTGGAACGTCTGAGGCGGTGGTGGTGGTGGGAGGGGAGCTGGAGGCGGAGCTGGTGGAGCTGGAGCCATGTGGTGGACATGATGATGGTGAACCGTTGTCAAATGAGTGATGGTCTGACCTTGGGCACCTTGGCCGCAGCAACTTTGTTGACAAGATGGAGCGCACTGTTGCGGGCATCCACCACCACAGCCTCCTCCAAACTGTTTCTTGGTTGCTGAAAATAAACACATCATGTGATGAATACATCTTTTTCTACAACTAATTTATTTACCGGCAAGCGTCATAACACAGCTTTACACTTTAAAGTGCACGGGTGGCGTGTGCTGTTAGCGCGCAGCATCTCACCAAAAGATATAAGCCGGTTGGACGGGGTTAGTACTTGGATAGGTGACCGCTTGGATAAATGACCCCGTTGTCGAGCTTGGAGCTCATGTGAGTAGAGTTGTAGTTGATCTCTCCTGTGCTTCGCGGGTTTTTCGCCGGGTTCTCCAGTTTCCCCCCCTCCGTAAAATCAACACCTACATCATGGTATTGATGTTCAGTTGGGGCATTTCGCCTTGTTTGACCGCCAGTTGCTATAGGCAATAAAATTATTAAATCTAAATCTAAATCTCTGAATGTACAACTGCAATCTCGTGGCCTAACTGTCTTTCTAGGCGATATGCGACTCCCAAGTCTGATGTATCTTACTCTGGCTAACGCCAGACGATGTTACTCGTCACAGGGAAAATACACCGACGGGAAACGTTAAAGCAGATAGTGATATACGAATTGTCAATGCGTTTGGCAACGTTTAAGTGAAATTTAGTTATACCCGCAACTAGCCTGCGTAGTAGGCGTTCCGTCTTGGGTTAAAGGAGTTGAAATGAGCGAAGGAGTAGAGAGCTCGTTCTTGGCAGAAAAGCGGCGTGGCGGGAAAATACTTCTGCTCCCCTAAAACGGAACGCCTGCTACGCAGTCGAAATCGTAACGTACAAGTACTAGGTACACTATTCTAATCATACTAATAAAGCCACACAAGAGCCACCATATGTGACAGTATCAAATGCATTAGGGGTCCGATGCAATGTCATGACCAATACTAAAACTTCAGTTGTTGATTATTATAGAACTGAATGTATCGTTCAACAGTTCGGATAATGTATACTTTTGCTTCGTTTCCTGGGCTCCTATCGACCGTGGTCCCCTGGTTGACCCCCTTTCTCGTCAGGCCTGTTGCGAGGCCTTTTCTAGTCATGTGGTTTAGGTCTATGTGATGAAGTCCCTCCTGTGAAGTTTTTCTCCAGGTGGAACATTTTGACGTTATCATGCAAAGGGTGTATATGGAATAAACCAGAATGACTGACTACCAAGCACAACACGTGATAGTACAACTGGGCGTAACATAGCACATAATTGCATAGCAAT
The DNA here is from genome assembly GCA_035771165.1 of Paragorgia papillata. Lineage (NCBI taxonomy): Eukaryota > Metazoa > Cnidaria > Anthozoa > Scleralcyonacea > Coralliidae > Paragorgia > Paragorgia papillata. The sequence goes on from JAWNZC010000406.1 coordinate 1,829,530, forward strand.
GTGCCATTGGGTCATTTATGACTTTGTTATTACTGTCATAGCCGAGACCCCAATAGCCTTTTCAATTCACTACAATGGGTCCTCGTTAAGGCTTGACAAAATAAGATAAACATGAAGGTAGGTACAGGCCCACAAATATTTTTTGGCCAGCGGCCCAAAAATTTCTCGGTGGTCCTGCCTCACAAGCAGTAGTCAACTGGTCCTTTCTTGTTGATTCTTCAGTCTTCAAAACCCCAAGAGTGTTTTTCTAATTGTTACATATTAGGCGGGAAAAAAGTATATTTCCTAAAATATTCGTCCAACGAATTTCACCTGAATTGTAAATTTTCCCAAAAAACGTTTTCTCCGAGCTAATTAAGTAAGTTGTAGAAAATTGTACAAATAAACTTTCTGGTACAAACAAGCAACAAATATTATTTTTTGATCGTGAAAGGTTAACATACCTTTTACATGCTTTCCGTGTTTAACAGACTTTCCGTAAGCTTGGAAAACAAACAGCACTATGAGAAGCGACACAATGCTGAGCCTTGACGCCATATCAACCTAAAATACCACCGAAGACAGCAACAATATTATCATTTATCAGTTCTGGCTGATTTTCACAACTTAAGTAATAAGTTTGAAACGCAACAATGAATTCGAAAAATATAATTATATTTATATAACTATAGTCATAGGTTAGTTCAAACAAGGCCTGGTTTGATAATGGTGTTTTTGCAGTGTTGCTTAATTTGTTGATTAACTTTTCCCTCGTATATAACGTCTTTACTATACGTCAGGCCTGATTTGAACTTACCTATTAGACTCTTTATCTTCACATAAAAATCCGTGTTAAAATCAACTTTGTATATTTTACACTCTTCAAAAGTCAGTATATTTCCCAATAGATATTAACACATTACTTTTAAAAGAAAAATACTTTTTACTGGTACGACCCCATTATTAAGAACACACAAATCCCGTTCGAGTAAATTCTCGTTACTTCATCAAGCGATATGAAAAAATCGAAGTACAAACCTATATAGTTCACAAGTATAGTTCTTCTATGGAGTGGTTTATACAATTAATCCTGGAAACAACGAATACCTTGAAAAAAAACTTCAATAGAGGAAGTATGGAATCATAAGACAGTCCGCGGAATAGTCCTTTGCTCGAGAAACGGGTACTCTTACTGCGTGACGTGATCCAATAAAATTTTAATTGCGAACGTGAATAGCAATACCAGTCATGCTTCACTGGTTACTTCAGCCAACCGTGTAATCAGCCTTAACGCACCAGTGCCTCGGTTTAGGTCATTCAGTGGCACTCTCGCCCCAATATTACAGTTTTTTGCTATATATATATATATTTTCCAAAGCTTTTAAATTATGTAACCCACAGTCTGTCCGAATGAAACTAAACTTGCAACTTAATGGTTCCTTTTGGAACCAAGCAAACTCTAGTATTCTACCCCACGGAGACGAAGATTGAGACAGACGATTTAACTTGTCAAGGGGAGAATTATCCGTCACCATGAGGTTAATTGTAAATAACAAGAGATACTGCCGTTGTTTAAATTGCACGTTCTGTGCGTTACGTTGCACAATAAAATCTAAAATTTGCGATAGCTCTGTGTGTATACACGACGAAAAGCATCAATAAATTTTACGATACTATTTAGTAACTGAAATAACGCGTTAGCCAAGTCGCTCAGTTAAACGACAATTTACTGATGAATATTTAATTGTGTTGCAACTGGTGGAGTTCTCTTTGTAAAAAGAGCACCAGTTTTATTCTGTTTGTTTTCATATTCGAGATCGAAATCACAGCAATTCGATAAATAAATAATTAGAGGCAACCGTGATTGTTCGCGTGCCCTGTTTAGCTCGAATCTGGTTCTTTCTTTTAAATTGAGTTTGTTTTGCCCAACAAAGAAAAGACTTCTTCAGGAAGGTATGGTGAATATTGTCTGCAAAGCACACAGAACACACTTCAATGCGGTTTTTCGCGTTTTCTGATCTTTTGTGCTCTTGTAAATCAACTTAACTTTATAGTGCTTGGAACTTTGTGTAATGTGCGTTCGTGCTGTTAATGGTTATAGTAAAAGTTATATAAAGTTCGAGAGTATTTTACCGTGAGTGTAAGACACGATTTTTGTAAAAAGTACTATTTCCTTATGGCATAATGAACGTTGATTTTTTTTTTTGCTTTATAGTCGTCTTAAATAACCATGACTTTTAGAAGACTGCTGATATGTCTGGGCATTTTACTATTAACCACTAGCATTTTGGGGAAAAGCGTGAAATCAAAAGGAAAGCATCATAAAAAGAAAGGTTAGTGTTTCTACGACATGCACATCGAATCAATTTGGTACTGTAAACGACTAATTAGGAACACCGACCTTGTCAATCCCATACATTTATCTTAATATGGATAATTCTATGTATAATAGTATGAAAAATGTTGGATTTTATTGCCGATTTTAAAACTAAATTTAATTAACTTTTTTACTGCCACGGTCGATTTTTATTATTTTATTCTGGCTAACGCCAGACAGTTTTACTCGTCAAATCTAGCAGTGAAAAAGTTAATAAAATAGCGATTTGGGGACAAACTTAAATATAGCTTGGAAAACGTATAAACCATAGTGAATGGCTATATATTGGATAAAGTTCTGAAGTATTTTCACCATTGTTATGAACTATCCAGTACAGTCATTCACCATGGTTATGAACTATCTAGTATAGTCACTCACATTGGTTAAGAACTATCCAGTATAGTCACTCACCATGATTATGAACTATCCACTAAATAGTCATTCACCATGGTTATAAACTATCCAGTATAGTCATTCACCATGGTTAAGAACTATTCAGTATAGTCATTCACCATGGTTAAGAACTATCTAGTATGGTCACTCACATTGGTTAAGAACTATAGAGTATAGTCACTCACCATGGTTATGAACTATCCACTAAATAGTCATTCACCATGGTTATGAACTATCCAGTATAGTCATTCACCATGGTTAAGAACTACCCACTAAATAGTCATTCACCATAGTTAAGAACTATCCAGTAAATAGCCATTCACTATGGTTAAGAACTATCCAGTAAATAGCCATTCACCATGCATGGTTAAGAACTATCCAGTATAGCAATTCACCATGGTTAAGAAATATCCAGTATAGTCATTCACCGTGGTTAAGAACTATCCAGTAAATAGTCATTCGCCATGGTTAAGAACTATCCAGTATAGCAATTCACCATGGTTAAGAACTATCCAGTAAATAGCCATTCACCATGGTTAAGAACTATCCAGTAAATAGTCATTCACCATGGTTAAGAACTATCCAGTAAATAGTCATTCACCATAGTTAAGAACTATCCAGTAAATAGCCATTCACTATGGTTAAGAACTATCCAGTAAATAGCCATTCACCATGCATGGTTAAGAACTATCCAGTATAGCAATTCACCATGGTTACGAAATATCCAGTATAGTCATTCACCGTGGTTAAGAACTATCCAGTAAATAGTCATTCGCCATGGTTAAGAACTATCCAGTATAGCAATTCACCATGGTTAAGAACTATCCAGTAAATAGCCATTCACCATGGTTAAGAACTATCCAGTAAATAGCCATTCACCATGGTTAAGAAATATCCAGTATAGTCATTCACCATGGTTAAGAACTATCCAGTATAGCAATTCACCATGGTTAAGAAATATCCAGTATAGTCATTCACCATGGTTAAGAACTATCCAGTAAATAGTCATTCACCATGGTTAAGAACTATCCAGTAAATAGTCATTCACCATGGTTGAGAACTATCCAGTAAATAGCCATTCACCATGGTTAAGAACTATCCAGTAAATAGCCATTCACCATGGTTAAGAACTATCCAGTAAATAGCCATTCACCATGGTTAAGAACTATCCAGTATAGCAATTCACCATGGTTAAGAAATATCCAGTATAGTCATTCACCATGGTTAAGAACTATCCAGTATAGCAATTCACCATGGTTAAGAAATATCCAGTAAATAGTCATTCACCATGGTTAAGAACTATCCAGTAAATAGTCATTCACCATGGTTAAGAACTATCCAGTAAATAGCCACTCACCATGGTTAACAACTATCCAGTAAATAGCCATTCCCATAGTTAAAAACTATCCAGTAAACAGCCATTCACCATGCATGGTTAAGAACTATCCAGTATAGCAATTCACCATGGTTAAGAAATATCCAGTAAATAGCCATTCACCATGGTTAAGAAATATCCAGTAAATAGCCATTCACCATGGTTAAGAACTATCCAGTAAATAGCCATTCACCATGGTTAAGAAATATCCAGTATAGTCATTCACCATGGTTAAGAACTATCCAGTATAGCAATTCACCATGGTTAAGAAATATACAGTATAGTCATTCGCCATAGTTAAAAACTATCCACTAAATAGTCATTCACCATGGTTAAGAAATATTCCGCAGTATAGTCATTCACCATGGTTACAAACTATTCAGTAAAGTCATTCAGCATGGTTAAGAACTATCCAGTAAATAGCCATTCACCATGGTTAAGAACTATCCAGTAAATAGCCATTCACCATGGTTAAGAAATATCCAGTATAGTCATTCACCATGGTCAAAAACTATCCAGTATAGTCATTCACCATGGTTAAAAACCATCAAGTATAGTCATTCAGCATGGCTAAAAACTATCCAGTATAGTCATTCACCATGGTTAGAAACTATCCAGTATAGTCATTCACCATAGTTAAAAACTATCCAGTATAGTCATTCACCGTGGTTAAAAACTATCCAGTATAGTCATTCACCATGGTTAAGAACTATCCAGCAGTCATTCACCATAGTTAAAAACTATCCAGTATAGTCATTCACCATGGCTAAAAACTATCCAGTAGTCATTCACCATAGTTAAAAACTATCTAGTATAGTCATACACCATATGCATGGTTAAGAACTATATGGTAAAGGTCCCGCTAACTGAATTCATAATTAAGAAATCAGATAATAAACGGCGCAAACAAAGAACCATTTATTACCACATTTCTTAAATATAAACTCAACATGAGACAATAGATAATACTAATATACACCATTGTCTAATCTGATATGACCAATATCACCAAGTCCCTCGCGAATTTCACTATAATAGACGATTGAGAAGCTATTTCATAAACTGTGTATCGTGTTTTACCAGGGGTCACAAACACTCGAGAACAACAAAAATCACTCGGCCTATTACCTCGTATATTTTCATTATTCTCTCATGTTTGTAAAACATTCGAAAACAATCTCATGTTTTACAAAGACTCGAGAACAATGAAAATTACTCGGTTAACGGCCTCGTGATTTTCATTGTCCTCTCGTGTTTGTAACCCCTGGTAAAACACTCCCACTCGTTTAGGGAATATTACTTGAAACACTAACCGTCTAGCTTCTCAAACGAATTGACGCATTGTTTTATCTCCGTCTCGATACGGATTCTTTTGTTTTTAACTTGAAAAGTATTAACCAGGTCGGGAAACTATCATACAATTTAAACGTCTTCCTGTCCGCTTTTTTAGCTTTTAGGGATTGCAAGCCAGCCAAAAAACAAATGGGATGTCCCGGAGCATGTCCGTCGGCATGCGCTCCGAGCTGTCAGTCTTCGTGTTGTGGTGCTGGCGGCGGTGGTGCGTATGGTGCTGCTGGTGGTGGTGCTGGTGGTGCTGGTGGTGCTGCGGCAGCTGGATCTAATTCTCAAGAACCTGGGTACAAGGGTGGACCACCACCAATCCCCCCTCCCCCAATGCCTCATGGCGTGATGCTACCGCCTTCACCTCCTGCACCATGTCCACCCACACATATCTACAGCACTCAACACGACGAAAGCCACGACTGGAAGGCTCCTCCTCCAGGAGCAACGGTACCGCCACCTCCACCACTTCCTCCGCCACAAAAGGTCAACACAATTCAGCATGTCATTCACCATCACACAAAACCACCACCACCACCTAAACCGGCTCCACCGCCGCCACCTCCCACCCACAGTTATCAAACAATGAATGACGAAGATCACGCCTGGGCACCGATCCCACCTCCTCCGCCTGTTCCCTCACCACCCACTCCACCAAGAGCGACAAATAAGTTCGTCCATACCATTGTACATCATCACGTGGAGCCGTCAGCACCAGGTCTACCACCCCCCTGTCAACCACCGCCCTGTGCAGGTATGGGCCAAGCCCAAAACTGCTGCAGCGGAAAGTAAGCACTGAAATTAAAGGAAAAACTCATGCAGCAGTTGTCCAATATTCATGTGAAAATCATTGGCAAGATTTGAAATGTTATCAGCCATGATCATAAGCAAACAATTTAGGATAACAACTTTGGCAAAATTGTCGAAGTATTCTTTTTAAAAACGTTGGAAAATTTTTTTGAACTGACGCATACGATTCTCGTGACGAGTTAATGTTTTAGCAACTTGTTAATAATCAATATTGTTTTGTCCCTCGCTTAAAATTCACGTGGAATTTTATGCTTATAGCGCGGACGAAAATGTATAAATTTATTAAAAATAAACAGCGCTAGCAAAGAAGTATTAAGTGCGAGTTAGATATTATACCTTGCCACCGGCTTTGCCAGATAACACAAAAAGAAGGCCTTGATAAATTTTGATGTCATTAATTATATCTTAATTATACAATTTGTATCCACAATATCGTTCGATGACGTTATGTGAGTTTTATTAGTATCTAAAAGCCAAGGGTGTCCCAAAAAAAATGCCCCCATCAGTTTTTGTATCTGCGCAGCAGATATATTGCTATCGTGTTGTGTGTATGTGTGTGTTAACTTTTTTGTGTAGCTGTAAACAATGCGCGACAAGTGAATCGGGCATGATCGGGGACAATCGAAGCTCAGAATTTTTTGGCGTCAACTTACGAGCTGTCAGTTTGAACGATGGAAACAAGTATTTTTAATCCGATCGTGTTTACAATATTTCGTTCGCCATATCACGAAGTCCTCCGAAGCGACAAAGTTTTGGATTAAAATACTACGATTTTCAGGGTTCTATTCTATACGATTTTTTCAAATTCACATATCTTGTACATAATTTAACGTTCTATCTAACTGTACGAGTTTCGTTAATGGCACAAGCCCACAGACGATTCAGGGATACTTTAAAATGATTGCGTTTGACCGTACGCCAAGTGATAGCATAATAATGCAATTTGATATTTGCGCTCATCTCAGTTCAAATAGATTTTTCTCCGTTGCTATTTTATACGATTTGTTCTAATTCACATACGTTGTACAGAATTTAACGCTCTATCTAACCGTGCAAGCTTCCCAAATGGCACAAACCTACAGACGATTCAGGGATTTACTTTAAATATGACCGCGTTTGACCGTACGCCAAGTAAACAGCGTAATAATGCAATTCGATATTTGCGCTCATGACAGTTCAAATAGCCTTTTCTCCATTTCTATTCCATACCATGTTTTCTAATTCACATATGTCGTACAGAATTTAACGCTCTATCTAACTGTAGAAGTTTCGTGTATGGCACAAACCTACAGACGATTCAGGGGTATACTTTAAACACGAGGTATCCGGTGGCTCAACTGCAATGAAAATATATCCAGCTAATACTGCTGTTAGCCGTTAAATTCTATATTTCCGACAAAGTTTTTGACTAAACCACTATGATTTTTCAGGGTTCTATTTTATACGATTTTTTCTAATTCACATATGTTGTAGAGTGTTTAACGCTCTATCTAACTGTACAAGTTTCGTGAATGGCACAAACCTACAGACGATTCAGAGATGAGAGATACTTTAAATATGACTGATTGCGTTTGACCCGATAATTGCCATTTGATATTTGACGCACATCTCAGTTCAAATATATTTTTCTCCGTTGCTATTCTATTTTTTCTAATTCATATTTGTTGTCCAGAATTAACGCTCTATCTAACGGTATAAGTTTCCAAAATGGCACAAACCTACAGACGATTCAGGGGTATACTTTAGACCCGCGGTGTCCGGCTCAACAGCCGTATTGGCATATCACCTTCATGCAGTTAGCCGTTAAATTCTATATTTCCGACAAAGCTTTGCAGTAAAACATTTCGGAGACAAGGGATATTGCTGATAAAACTGGTAAGTATTTTTAACGTGACTTATAGTAAACTTGTGAGTGTGATCTACCACAGGTTTTGTGAGTCATGATAAAAAATTATTTTGGTCAGAGAACGTGTACTTTCTCTTTAATTATCTTATAAGATCATCTCGCTAAAATCTTATAAGATCTACGTGTAAAAATCTTATAAGATTTTTCTTAAGATCTTACAAGATTTTCCAAGATCACACAAGATCTTGACAAGATTCTCACAGTGGTGGGTTTGGCGCAGATACATGTACGCATAGCGGACCTTTTGTTTAATTTGGGTACAAGAAGTAAATTTTTATATCACGCCGAAAGCCCATCACTCCTTCTTTGTTGTCAGAAATTTTCAGGGCTAAACAGTTATCTACTCGCTTCCTGGAATCATTTAAAGAGGCCACATCAACATTTGAACTTGTCCAAATTATGCAAATTATCTATGCTAATGCTACCTACAGATTTGGAAAAATACAGGGTGTCCCAAACGTATGTCGCCCATCCCGTTTTTGACCACAGCTTTGTTTGAGTGCGGAATACAAGTTTGAATACATATGCATGTGAAAACTGACCACAGGGAAATAAAGTTTGATTCCAAATGAAGCAATGCGGCGTCAGATCATGTGGGGTTCCTTGGGGTAATAACAAAGCTCATGAGAGTTCCATGCACATGTTTGCCATGTAGGCAGAAGTGCACTTTACTTCATCCGTCTAGTAGATAACTACTTAGCTCTGAAAATTTCAGACAACAAAGAAGGAGGGATGGGCTTTCGGCGTGATATAAAAATTTACTTCTTGTACCATAATTAAAGAAGGTGCACCTCATAAATGGTGGGGGGCATTTTTTTGGGACACCCTGTATAGATAGAGGTATACTGAGAAAACATTCTGCATTGGCACAAGCCGTTAGCGCGCTGCCTCTTACCGCCGAAATTCGATCGATTGGGGTTAGTACTCGGATGGGTGACCAACTGAACTTCATGTGAGTAGAGTTGTTGGTTTACCGTTGTCTCCTGTGCCTCGAGGGTGACCCGAACAGCGGCCGATTATACTTCGCGCCCTTGCGCAGTACGGATAGCAGGGTACTGGTAACTAACTTGTTAAATTATTCAAATTATTTAAATTTACGTCAGCAAATTATAATCATTATAAGTTCGGTTGGATTGCGAAATACAGTTTTTCAGCGATCACGATCATGAGTCATGACGAAAGAAATCTTTGGCAGAAAAAATGGTTTCAGCTAAAATGTACATTAACATTACTATGGAAAAAGACCAAAGAAAGAAGGCTAAGAAGAGATGTGACAGCAATAGAGACAGCAGAGAAGAGGCAACAATAAACATGACTTAAAACCACTGAAAAAAGCCTAAAAATTTATTCAAAAAAGATCGAAAACGATGCCGACCGAAATCTATCTGAAAGAACAAGGATGTGTCCTGAAACTGTTCAAAGCTGGTAAAGAATTCTGCTCAGGTGTATTCTACTTAACTCGAGAGAGAACGATGAAGAAATTTTGAAACAAACGGCTTTTTAGATCATGAGGAGAATTGAATGACAACAGATGAACTTTGCCAATTAATTTTCTGGGATGTTTTCGGGGGGGGGGGGTTGTTGTGTTAAAAATGCATATAAATAAAGCGGGCGGGGGGTTGTTGCGTTTATGTATTTCTAGCAAAACCATTATTATAATAACTTTATCGGGCACTGTGGTGTATTAGTTTTAACAGTTCTAAATCACTATTGGTTTGTTGTTTACAGAGTTGTATACTTTTCTTGTCTTTCCCAAAACATATTTATGCCCGCAAACATCAACTCTATTGTTATATTAACCTCACTTGGTCGGTCTTTACGGCAAAATTGTCACGCAATTGGACTTTTCGCACAAACCTCGCTCCTTCGTCGTCGCTCGGTCTGTAGTAGTGAGGTTCAGATCACACTTCCACTACCTCTACCGCTACCGTAAATGTGTTTAAGCTGGTGTAATGTTCGTTTTTTTCGTCCTGTAGTCGTAGTTGGTTTTAATCATAGTACCGTAGAACGCTTTCTTTTTGCACTAGGTTTGAGACCTGCGACCATTACTGAACGTAAAAACAATATTTGACAAGCTTAATTATACTTACGGTAGTGGTAGCCGTAGTGGAAGTGTGATCTGAACCTCGCTAATAGCATAGTCAATCGAGATATGGTCTGGAAACTCGGCAAACTTCAAAGCGCCTATAATGAGCTGTGATTTTATGTTAAACCGTACCTTACACCGTGCACATCCTTTGTTTTAGGTTTATTAATATTTAAATAACACGGTTGAGTGATTGAACTGAAACGTTGCTATTGGATAATTCGTTCATTATACTAAAATACAATGTGTTCAGTGACCGTGCACCCTGCACAAAAATGCATAAAGGCGAACAAAAAGATAGACCAAAGACTTTAGCTGAGTTTCCAGACCATATCTCGATTGACTATGGTAATAACGAGGATCAGATCACACTTCCACTACCGCTACCGCTACCGTAAAGGTGGTTAAACTGGTGTAATCACTGTAATGTTTGTTTTTTCGTCCTGTAGTCGTAGTTGGTTTTAATCCTAGTACCGTAAAACGCTTCTTTTTGCACTAGGTTCGAGACCTGCGACCATTACTGAACGTAAAAACAATATTTGACATGCCTAATTATATTTATGCATGGTAGTGGTAGTGGAAGTGTGATATAAACCCATTGAACTATAAGAAGACTGGAACGATAACTCAGGGGGGGGGGGATTTTGAAGCCATTGCCAGTCCCTTTGCAGGTAGCTCCCGTGCTTCAAGTTACTTAATTTTTCATCCTGCCATATATTTTGTTTGGGACGATAACAAATAACTCCAAAACAACAGATTGAAATACATTGTTTTATACCTATGTTTCTAGAAATAGCATTGGCTTTAATTTGATGTATAGTATAAATTTCCTCGTTATTTTAAACTTTTTAAAATGTAGTAAATGTTCGACCATATTTCGCTGGGAAATAACACTAAGAAACTTGTTGTAGTTTTTCTGAGTTTTGAGCTGAAATACTTAACGCTGAACGTTGGGATGTATATGAAACTGAAGCTATTGAAAAATGCTATTTGGTATAGAAACTTCAAGACTTTAGCTAAAAGGGAAATATTAAAAAAAATAGAAAAACAACTGCCATTTTGTAACCTACGGCAAACAAAATGGCAGTTGTTTTTATATTTTTTAATTATTTCCCATTTAGCTAAAGTCTTGAAGTTTCTATACCAAATAGCATTTTTCAACAGCTTCAGTTTCATATACATCCCAACGTTCAGCGTTAAGTAGTTCAGCTCAAAACTCAGAAAAACTAACATTTAAAGATTTTTGGCTTCACCCATTCATAGGGCCTGACTTATGGAGTTAGCGTTCCAGTTTACTTAGAGTTCAATGTCTGAACCTCGCTCAGTACTGAAAGACCGCGGACGGAATAATTTTTCCATAAAGACCCGCTCTGTTAATAAGTTTTCTTTAATTAATGTATTCTGGAGTGAGCTTCTCATTTAAATTAGATTAAAAAAAAGAAGCTTTGTAACTATTAGTCATCCCAATGCTGTTTCAGCTCGGTCTGCTACGACGTTCCTGTATATCTCACATACGTAAAAAAGCAAGAGAAACACTACCACAATATCGTCTAAAAACCCAAGCAGTCCAAACGCAGCTTCAGATAGAATGTCAATGGGAGATAGAAGGTACAAGATCGCAGCCACAAAGCAAAGGACAATTCGAAAACGCAAAAATAAAACCAATCCATTCACTGAGAAAAATTCATGGTACATTTGTCGAAGTAATGTTGGCAGGTCTCGTATATAATCCATGATCTAAAAGAGCGAATAAGTGAGTTAAACAAAACATCAATACCAGAACCTGAAATAACGGTCGGACGTCCGCCGTTTTCCGACCAAATTACAGTTTTTCCGACCTAATAATATACATGGCAAAATTACTGCAGATTGGTCAAGAGGAGTGCAATTTCAATGTAATACAGTGCAGAAAAGGTGTAATACAGTGCAAATTTCAATGAGTATTAACCATTCTGATTGGCTAATAAACAACCGGAAACTACCGGAAAGCCAATGAAATGCTTATGCGGATTTTGAAGGATGGTTTTTCCTCACGAGAAAATCCAATATGGCGACCAAAACATAGAGTTGTCGAAGAACATTTCATTGAAATACAGAGTGAATTTTGCTTTAATATTGTCATTAAAGTTCCTGCAAGAAGACTAGAAGAGGTTAGATGCTATGAGTAAAACGTTTTACATATTTAGTGAACAAAGCGAAGCAGTTTTTAACCATTTATGCTTCGAGAAGTGGAGCAATGAGTGGTATGTAAACTTTGTAGCTGGAAGAATATTTGTTTAACATTTCATGTATATTATTAATAAGTAATAATAGCATGGTTTCGAGTGCAATTTTGGAAAAACACGCACTCGTGAGTTTTTCAAAGACCTCAAATAGCACTCGTCCTTCGGACTCGTGCAATTTTGATAGTCTTTGAAAAACTCACTCGTGCATGTTTTTTTCCCAAATTGCACTCGAAGCCATGCTATTACCTATACAAATGTTGAATTGATCGGAAGTTTTGTCCGGACAAATTTGACAAAACAGTGCAATCAGTTTTTTTTCTCAAAAGACTGGGTCTGAGCATCCCGCAAAGAATGCGGGCTCAGTAAACAAGATGGCGGCGTGATTGTTTTATTTGATTTGTGAAAGGTGAGTCTTAATTTGCTTTTGAAATCACTACACTGATGTTTTTGATTTTCCATGCGTTAAGGCTGGTTTACACTATCAAAGTTTCTTCGATCAAAGTATGCTTTAATCAAAGTTAAGTGTGTGACAGTGAGTCATGAGTGTAACTGTAAACCTTTTTCATAGACACAATTTTAATTCAAAAGCCTTTGAGTCAAAGTGTGATGACGCCACTGTGATCACAGAAACTTTTATAGTGTAAACCAGCCTTTCAGTTTGTAGTTGCTTAATTACAATGTTAATGTAATTAATATTATTATATACTAATACACAATTGACAAATTTATTCACTATTTGTGTTTAGCATAAAGAGTTATTTATTGCTTGACGGGATTTACCCAATGGAGGGAGTCAAAATGAAATCGAAAAAAATGTCAGGTCAAATTTGAAAATTTCCGATCAAATTTCATTTTGATCGGACATTTTGTGCGGACAAATTTTGAAATTAAGGGGGCTTTCCATTTACACGGTTAGACCGGTCAGTCCGGTTAAATGGAACACGATTCGTTTGAGACCTGGGATGGTCTGACTGGAAAATTTGGTCCTAATCGAAAGCAAGTCCATTCTGGCCGGACTGATCGGTCTAACCTTGTCAATTGGAAAGCGCTCTATGTCAGGCTCTGAATACATACATGTTATATTTACTTATTGGGAGTCCGACGGTTGTTTTTGAGATCGAGGGCAAATATTTTTCAGTACGAACCGACCAAAAAAATGGTAAATTACACCCCCCCCCCTATTTTTATTATATATTTAGACGCTAGTAAACGATTTCTAGAAGCCAACTTAAAATTGTTCAGCAAAATTGCTTAAATTGGTTAAGGTCTTCGCTAAGGTTTGCAGCTCATTTCAGTAAAGCGCTCTCAATTCGTCAGAATTTATGCCAGAAAAATAAAATAGATATCGTTAGAAAAATTTGTAGGATAAACGCAAACCAATAATAGTTGTGAATTTTTAAATTAAAACCAGAGGGCTTCGCTCGAGGCAACTCAAGTAAAAAGCGTTTTATTTTGTTAAAAATCATTTTTTGCAGTTTAATTCCGAGATAAATTTCCAACAAAACGGTGTCAGCGTTGTTTTTTTTTGATATGTCGAATTTTGCTGATTTTATTGACGACCAAAGTTAAGAGGTATGTCCAACATAGGCATCGAATGACGGTCCGTAACGATCGGTAAAAGGGCGTTGCAGATCGTACGTACCGTAGCATCTGAAAATTCTACATGTTTATTGTTGGGGGTGAAACACACCCACATGCTTCCTACGAATTATTTTGGTTTCATAATAGCGACGATCTATAACTTTTTCCGATAAGTCATTGTGCATGTTTGACGTCAAGATGTTTAATTTGCGTATCTAACAACCTGAAATATCTCAACAGCGAAACCAAGGAAACGAAAAACTGGAAAATATGTTATCCTGTCATTTTAAGTGTTCTTTGAAATAAGACAAACTTAATTTTCGTTTCATATATAGGAACTTTAAGGTAGAAGTTATGTTAGTACCTATTATACAACAACCTAAGAAAAACAAGCAATCTGATTGGCTAAGAACTATGCGTTATTAAAGTACACATGCACAGCTGACGTAACGAAGTCGCAAAAAAAAATTGTTTTATAAAAATTTAATCAAATTACACGTTTGAAGATGCAACTTGGTACAAAATAAAGTACATTTCAACTGTCTGAGGATTACACATATCACTCAGTGATGAGAGACACGGCCATCAAGTCGTTGTCCGACGACACAGACATATTAAAATTATCGACATAAATACGGTCATTTAATACCTTCGTCTCCGGCGCACAACGCTATCTACTCCACAGCTTCAGAAATGTTCTGATACAATTTCCATTCCTCTTCATGGAAATACTGTTCAGCCATACAAATCCAGGAGATATCAGCCATTGTCAACAAGATTTCCAAACACAGAACATATTTAAATTTCGCTGGTTAATAGTACGCGCGCTTCTCGGCCTTCTCCAACGATAAATGCTTTCCCAGCTGAATTTGCAGCATAAGAAGCGTCCAAATATACATTGGACAGCAAGCAAGATCCCGTCCAGAAGAACTAATCTGTTTGTTCAACGATAAATATTTTGGCTAGAAATGCCCAACGAAGACACGAAGTTGGAATAAACTTTCAATTTGTCATGATCATGATTTGCATAAATTATATGTGACGTAACCGGAAGCTGAAAAATTAACCAATCAGGACAGCCTTATTTCTTCTGTCGCCCAATCAGATTGCTTTATTTGTATAGATCACTTATGACGTAATTAAACCTGAATTGAAAATTTGACCTCCTTTTCAATAGCCCTGCCGGTTCGACGATTCAAAAATATCAAACATTTCTTATTAAAATAATAAAATTTGATGTATAAAACAAATAGATGACATTTTTCCGTGCGTGTGTACACGTCACAGCGTGTAAAGAACAACAGCCACTTGACTGCGTCTCGTGTCGTACTTTTTTGTTCTTTACACGCTGTGACGTCATCTGTGCGTTATTACAGTACACACGCACGAAAAAATGTCATCTATCTGTTAACTATACAATTATGTTTATCCAAAAAAAAGAAACATTCGACAAAAAAGACAACCCAACAACACACTTACTGATCGCGGTCCCGATGAAAATCGTCTGTTGTACTGATAAACTAAATTTCGAATGGATGCTGCTTCTTCTGTTGTATCATCTTCAGTAAAACCCATAAACAACATGGAAATCTTTGAAGTAAAAAAAAATAAAATTCTAGTCTACTGTATATTCAAACATCACACACTAATCATCGTTTAAATCTATTTAGTAAACTTAAATTCACAGTTTCAGAAAAATGAAATCAATTAAAAGAGAAAAACGGTTAAGCAAGCAAAATTTTAAGTGCCTATGACACGAAAATTAAATTTCTATATATAAGCATAGATAATGGAAGGGGAACTGGATAGGAAACTTAAAACGATCTTACGAAACCGGAGACGACGTTTGCACAACTTGCTATGGTAATTATACACTTATAAGAGGTTCGTCACTTAACGGCTGGTCCCACATGGCTAAAATCAGACACTACTGAAGATATTACACTATTGTTTAATTTCAGCAATAGCTGATCGTGGCCATGTGGGACCACCCGTTAGGTGCATTAGCCACTTATATAGAGAATAATACATGGATGTGCGGAAATATGAAATTTATTTCGGGTGTTGACCAGGATATCTCACGTTCAACACGAGAAATAAATTTCAGATTTCCAAGCATCCATGTATTGTTCTGTTTATTATATAAAAAAATTGTCCAGTAAAAACCCGCTAACAAGAATCTACATTTTACCAAACACTCTGCCGGGATGGCATTGAATTTCTATACATGGTGGGTAACTCGGATTGCCAAGTAACTCGGCTAGCCGGGTAACTCGGCTGGCAAACCGAGTTACCCGCCATGTATAGAAATTCAATGCTATCCCGGCAGAGTGTTTATATGAGACAGGCGGGTAACTCGGCTAGCCGAGATCCCGGCAAAACAGCCGAGATCTCGGTATGCCGGGGTGAAAATATTCCCATATAAACACTCTCTTGCCGGGTAACTCGGCTAGCCGAGTTGAATTCGTCACAGCAGCGCACGCGCCACTTACGAAGACAATAGGAAACTACTCATGGAATGTGAAACCATTATAATGCGTGGGCGGTTTTGCCGAGTAACTCGTCTCATATAAACACTCATCTTTTTTCAACTCGGCTTGCCGGGTAACTCGCCTAGCCGGGTAACTCGGCTCCATATAAACAGGCCCTTAAGTTTCCTATCCAGTTCCCCGGCCTTCCATTATCTATGATATAACCTTCTCTGATAAGTCATTAGGCACATGTGACGTCGCAACATGTGACATCTACATATCAAACAAACTAAAATATCTGAACAACGAAGCAAGGGAACTGAATGAAGTGTCAGAGGCACTTTAATAGCTTGGCTGATATAAGTATATACTGCATGTAGATCAAAAAGTGACTACTCAAACAACTTTTGGGCCCGCAGTAATTGATGGTACCGAAAAAGATGGCGGCGGTACGTTTAACCACAATGCATTGCGACCTCAAATCAGCTCAAATAACAACTAACCATTGTTTATCATGCTAAGATGGATTAAGTAAGCAATAACTTCATTCCTACCAATATTTTAAAACCATATTTTCCAATAATTCTGCAAGAAACAATATTTACTGCACGCATTGGATTGTGGTTAAATGTACAAGTCGCCATCTTTTTCGGTACGGTCAATTGGCCTTCACGCTGTTGCGGTGACCCTGCCATAGATTTAAATTTGTGTTTGAATGGTCCTCGTTTTAGTTTATTTTGTGATACCATACATGTATTTAGCCAAGTCTATGGCGAAGCTATAAAATAAAATAAAATAAAATAACTGCAATAAAATACATGATTGTACACCATTGTTTATATTCTTGAAAACAATATTTATAATGCCATAGTGTAGATTTCAAACCTGCTGTCTGCACACTGGACAGGTCATAGCTCGAAAAGGAAATCTTGTACGCCAATACGTTGTTAAACATATACCTAAAATTAAAATAATACAGCTTACATGTAATTATGATACAGTGCAGTTATTTGACTTATTGGCTTACAAAGACGCGCCTTAACGAATAAGACGCGAACTAACCATTTTTAGTATCAACCAACTGGTGGTCTATTACAAATCCGGCTTTCTGATTGGCTGATCTACCATGGTCTTTTCATTGGTGATAGACAATGGTAGCGTTATCCAATGATAAACCCTCTTATAGCTGGAATACTCCCTATTCTGACCAATCAGAAGCCACGGCATATTCACACGCCGCAAGCAAAACCTGGAAACTAGGCTAAAAAATCAAACATGGCGTCTGCTAAAAATTTTGTACGAGTGAAGAAAACATTGGGTCGAAAGTAATGGAAATATATTCAGTTTGACATTTTCGAATAAGAAAATCAATTCGCTTATGCCTATGGAGTATATCTACACCAAATTTGAAGCAAAGTAGTTACAATCTTGTGTTTTGTGAGCGATTGTTTACCATACGCCATCGAACTGCTCTGCATTATGTATGGGGAGACTTCTGCAAACAAAAAGGTAAAACTATCTGAACATTTAGAACAATGTTTGATAAGACTTCTATACGTTAAAGAAAAGTTGTTTATGGTTGATACTAAAACAATTAGACAACTCGTCCTCGTTTTCTAATTGTTAAATATACGACGTTTTGAATAAGCCGCGGCTTGTGTAAGATGAGTTCACGCGAACATAAGTCTTTGTACATTCAATACGAGTGTTTTGCGTCTTATACAAGGCGCGTTCTGTGCAAGCCGCTTCTTAACACATAAACTTCCCTAAAGCCGGTTTTCCACTAGGTGACTTTTTTCGCGCGGAGCGACTTTTTCTTTTGTCTCATGAGCTCTGAGCTGGAACTAATCAGAAATCTATTGAATTCGAACAAAAGAAAGTCGCTTCGCGCGAAAAAAATCGCCTAGTGAAAAACCGGCAGTATACTCCACACGTATCCGTTTATATATAAAACGCAACTCGTTTATATGGATTGGCCTTTCATCCACACGCAAACCGATTAGACGGTCATCAAAAACGGAACTTTTCGAAGACGCTCTTCAAAGTAGGACTTTTTTCAAACGAAGACGTGTGACATGGCCGCAGACATACTTGAAGAGGTAGGCGGCTGTACCACTGATCTCAATAAAACTGCATGGGGCATTAGGCCGGATTTTGCGTGCCAGTTGTATGATGACGAATGATGACGTGACCACTACCCAAGATGGCTGCCACTAAAGTTCATAAGCTTTCGTAGATTGAAAACAGACAAAAAGAGTTATTTAAGAAAACTTAAACGAATGTAATGACACAAGAAGTACTCAATAAGGTTTAAGACGCTAATTTCTTGTATTTGTTTCTATTACTGAGCTGTAAAATCTTTAAATTTCGTTGTTTTTCTTCAGTGCCGACAACGAAGAAACTTCACGATAATATAAACTGAAAAACAGACTATTAAATCTACGAAGAATTCAATTCCAAGTCTTACATTGTACGTTTTATAGTAATCTTAATGCCTTAACAATATTTCGTGTTGTGTACTTGCCATCTTTTGACTGTATTTGTTGTTATTAAAACAGTGAAAACTAAACGAACCGGCATCTGTTGTTTGCTTTACGGCTTTTCCGACTCCCCGGGCACAGAGTACTTAATATTCCTCCCCCGGATAATCTGACCGTGCTGACGTCAAGACTGTTTATGCCAGTCAACTTTAGGATTGGGAACAAGTTCTAAGGCCGCAATGCGTCATATGTTCCACTAGGTAAGATGGCGGCGACTGGCACGAAATGTTTGACTGCTGGCCATAGGGAATGGCCCATCCAGTTTATATAGAGATCAGTGGGCTGTACTCGTAAAAGCCAGTTCGTAATCTCGACTGCGCATCAAAAATGACGCGTTCTGCGTCGGGATAAAACTTAGTTCAATGCATAAGACCAGACTGAGAAATTCAGTATAATGAATTCGGAATGCTGCAAAAATGCAAATGAATTCTGCGGCCTTACCCTGATGTTATGAATCGAAATAAGTACTTATCCCGACGCAGAACGCGTCATTTTGATGCGCAGCCGAGTTTTAGAAACTGGTTTATATGGAGTAATGACACATTCCTGGGGGGGGGGTCTGGAGACATGCCCGCTTTTTAGGGCACTTTCGAGCACAATATAAGCTAAGGTCTCAACGGTGTATCTCATTATTGTAAAATAAATATTACTACGATTTTCGGTTAAGTTTAGAGAGAAAAAGTATTATTGAAAAGTTTGATCGTTGAAACGCATACGTTATCAGAGGATATTTAAAATGCCGTCATGAGCAAATATAAAAGTTTGGGCAACGCCTTAATTTCTATTAGTCAAAACGCTCAACATTCAAACTCCCCAAGGAAACATGTTGTAATACTAATAATAATCGAGTAACTAATACTAATAATCAAACCTTTCAATAAAACTTTTCGTGTCTAAGGGGTGTTTATACGAGGCTGGCCTGAACTTGGACCGGCCTGTATTTTGCATTTCGGTTTTTGTTTACACGAGGCCGGCCTTGAAACTATATAGGCTTGGTTTCGCTGTTGCTTCAAGATTTGTATCAAGTGCCATACAGCTCGTGACCGCCGGATAATCATTATTTTATGTGGGTTTGACAGAAATCTTATTTAAAACAACGTAGTGAGTTTGAGGGGTGAAAGTGCTTCAGTTTGGTCTAGAAGGTGACCGTGAGATTAGGCCCGTGTGAACTGAATCTCATCTCAATCTTAACCTCATCTCAATGGACAGGAACTCTGATTTTTTTTTTCAAAACAGCGTGCATCATAAGTATTACATCATGCTTTTCATGTTTCTTCACCCCCTGGAAAAGGAGCTGCTCATGACCCCCCCCCCTCTAGTCTCCCCTCGGAAATTTTAGCCTTTCAACCCCCCCCCCATCGGAATTTCCAGTGACCTTCGGGGGGGGGGTATGGATATTCTCTGGAACCACACAATGAAAAAGACAACAGCTTCCTTGAATACAACATTTTACGTGAAAAGCTGAATTAAGAGAACTTATACTGGCTTAAATTTACTTGATTCTTTTGACCTGTCCATTTGTCACTCATGAGCGTTACATATGACTATATGGGAAATATGCCACTCGGTTCCCGAATGTATCTACAAGTGTTTTAGTTGCTAGTAAAATACTCTTCTCCATGTACCAGTAATAATATTTGTTTACTATATGGCAGCAGCGCTGAGAGGTCCGAATACGGAAATCCTGTAATATGATTGGTTCATAAGTGGTCGGATATTTCCCGTAACCACCCGCTCAGAGCGGAATCTGCCATTCGGGACCATACATGTAAGTTTTATAAATAAAATGGCAGTCGATCATGTCAGTATATGCAACAAGATGGATTAGAATTTCAGAACTACTCATTGTTGAAATATATCGTGCAGGTATGTTGTTAGAAATTTTATAAGCTTTCATTTGATGTATAGTTCGAGTTTCCACATTTTGTGAAAGTTTTAAAATGTCCAAAATGTTCGTAACATTGTTCGTAATAATATAACATTTTACTTCTCACAGGTATTAGAATTTCAGATGATTTTTATTCAACTACTTAACGTACGATCTTGAGCAATATGTCAAACAAAAGCAATTGAAAAATACTATTTGGGGTAGAAAGTTCAGGATTCTAGCTCAACGGAAAGTACTTTAAAAATGGGAAAATGTCTGGCCATTTTCGTGTAGTTCACAAGAAAGATGGGTCGAGTTTTCACAGAACGTTCACAATATTTATGGCCATATATTAAACTACTTATTGACCTCGCTTGTTCAGTCCGTACTAGTGAAATATCGGACCTCTGTTTTTTTGTACTAAAAAAACATCGGTCCGATATTTCACTAGTACAGACCTCATGCTCGGTCAATAAGTAATTAATATGGACCAACATCAGTTGCAACAATCGATCAGTTGGCCAGACTGGAAAGTTTGTAAAATGCAGTGGGAATTGAATTTCGGCCCATTTTGTGTTGGCATCTCGTGAAAATTGTGTGGGCTCATGTGGGAAAATAAGTCATTTCCAGGGTGGCTGTGAATAAAATGATGGCTACAATCGAATTTTTATGCAGTGTTCACCAAATCTGTGTTAAAAGTCTGTGATCACAGGCAATTTTTCAAGAAATTGCGTGTCCACTTAATTTTTTCATCTGAACATTCAGATGTTGACAAGAAGATTGTTAGGTTACAAGAAAATAAGGATTCAGGGAATACAAAGAAAGCAACAAACAATGCATCCAGAAGCCTTGAGACGACAACAGAATGGAAACAGACGATGAAAAGCGGACAAAAGTTAAGCTAAGCGAACTTTATTAACATTATTTCAGCTTTTTTTGGAAAGATGAATATGTTTCGGTATAATATATAATTTATAGACCTTTCGCTCGGGGAATTCGGTGAAATATTACCCCGAGGGATGATGTATCCCGAGGGCAAAGGATACATCATCCCTCGGGGTAATATTTCATCGAATTCCCCTCGCTCCTCTACTAAATAGTAATAACTTGTTTACATTCTTGCTAGAAGCCTGCTGTGTACATAGCTGGTTGACAAGCTGTGAGATTGCTGTACTCACCACAAAATCCATGTCCACAATTCGTGATAACTAAAAGTCTTGGTTGAGCTAAGCAAATAGGACATGGTTCACCAGCGTTAATGTTCCTTGGAGGATTAGGTCGTTCGTTTTCATTAGAATCTTGATTAATAGTATTGGCATTTTCACCTACAACTCCAAGTGTTTCTCTCGTTGCTCTAACGTTCTCCGCTTCATCAGGGTGTATTTGAATATTCGAAGTTCTTTTGACAAGAACTGAAACAAGTATAGGTATAACAATAGCTATACATGATGCGCCAAGACCCAGAAGAACTTCGTTACCTACTCCTTCTACGTACGTTTCCTGGTAATTGAACTGATTCTCTTCATGTTTTGCTCCCCAAACATCCGCCATCTTTGATTACATTGCTGAGCGAGCAATCATTGTGACGCGTATTTACACACAGGCGCCTGCAAAAAATTTCAGGCCGCCAGTGCGGGTATTTTTTAACGGTATTAAAACATGCGACGCTTTTGAAGATCTTGCTACACTGCTCGAAATCGACGTATTAACAAAGAATAAAACACGAGACAAGATATTATATTTGCAGTAGATTATATTATTTAGTAGATTTTATTTAAAAAATGTTGATGCGTTCCGTTCCGCCTTTAGCGCGCATCGTCGCAAGGAGTCGGAAACATTCGGAAGTATTCGTATACTTCCGTGCAACTTCCTTCGAAGATTGTTGAATGGTCATCAATGATGAATTCTGAAGCTTTAGACAAGAAAATCTTATCCGTTTTGGACAAAAAGGGAAATGTTGATACCCTAGAACTAGCAAGTGAATGGGAAATTGATCATCAGAATGTTGTTGGAGCTGTTAAAAGTCTAGAAGCTTTGGATGATGTATATTATTTTCATGTTTGCTTGATAATATTTGACTATGGAATATGATTTAGTTCTGACTTCTAATTGATTTATTCAGAAGTCTCATTCTGTGTAAATTTTATTCACAGGTGATACATGTCGAGCAAAGGGAGTACAAAAGTTTTCAGTTGTCGACAGAAGGTGAAGGGGTTGCAAAAAGTGGCAGTCATGAAGCAGTTTTGTTTTCTTTTGTGCCCCAAGCACATGGAATATTACAGAAAGAGCTCATGGTAGGATGTTTACTTAGGGGGCTTTCCATTTACACGGTTAGACCGGTCAGTCCAGTCAAATGGAACACGATTCGTTTGAGACTTAGGGCGGTCAGACTGGAAAATTTGGTCCTAATCAAAAGCAAGTCCATTCTGGCTGCACTGACTGGTCTAACCTTGTCAATTGGAAAGCACCACTAGTCTACTTATTCTCACAGCAAGCACAGCTAAAATTTTACATAGTAGGGGTGACTAATAGTGTCCTGTGTGTGGGGAGTGTAATCATGGTTAGTTCCAGCATATACCCATAACCCCCCCCCCCCCCCCCCCTCATAAGGCAATTGTAAATTGGAAGAGGGTGTTTGGCACCCAAGAGCAGTGGGTCATTGATTGATTGCTATTTGGAAAATCCAGGGAAGTGGGAGTACTAAAACAAATAACCTTCCATTGAGGGGGGGGGGGGGGGGGGGGGGGGGCTATATATATTTTCTGGAACTACATAATGGTTAGGTCTGTAAACCTGGCTGTTTATGGCCTTAATTATAATTTTGGAAGTTATAAATAACCAGACACCATAATGTACAGTATTAAAGCTTCTCAAAAATATACCATTTGGAACATACATGTAAGCCTTCTTGTTAAATGTTAAAATGAAAAAAAATCTTCTGATTTACATGTAACTGTAAGACACGTCAACCTCGTACCCAGGGTCTTATCTCCGCTGCTCCGCCCATCGCTGCGAAAAGACCCTGGTTGCGGCTGGTCACGTGCCCCCTAAAAATTGGGGGGTTTTCAATTAACGATTTAAAAAATACTCAGGGAGGAGTGACAAAGGCACAATTACAACCGCTTCACCGTTTTGTTTATACAAATAATATATTACGTCTGGCGCCAGGCTGTTGATCGCAAAATATCTGTTGGAATGAAAACAACAAAAAACAAACGTACTCGGTGTTGACAAAACATATCTCGCTTTCTTCTTTGGTGTACGTCGTCGAAGAACAAAAGATCATGTCGAATCCAACAGTTAAGAAATCCCGAAGAAGATATACCAATCGACTCGAATCGACTATTAAATGCACCGTCGAATGCGTGTCGACTTCATCGCAGTGTTGGTGATGTGAACTGTGAAGTACCTTAAGCATTTGTACAAGGCAAATTTTGAACTGCATTATTTGGCCGAAATGCCTTACGGTAAAAGACTTCCTTGCGACGAGTGCTCTTCCTCGTTTAATCTAAAGGCCATGTGAAAGAAGATTACAAAATTTCACAAAGTTCAAGACGTTGGTTTGCGAGAGCCAAACCGCTTTCTCTCGCATCAAAAAATGCATTGACATTTCAGCCAATGCCCCGATAACCGCGGCGAAAAGTGCCGAAAGAAGCGATTCAGGAAAGATTGCAACTATACAATATCAAGCCGACTAGTACTGTCCTTTCACGCGCATTTGTCATCAACAGAAAGTCAGGTAAATGCAGTTGTTGAATCGCGTTTTTCATTCTTTCAGTGAACTTTATAGTTCGCCTAAATCTAATATCAGATTTTAGAATATGAGTATTAAAACTGGACTTGTGTTGTAGCATTGTCATTGAGTGTGCAGCTTACTAAAGCTAACCACCCCTCCCATGATTTAAAATTTGTATAGGCGGCACGTGACCAGCCGCAACCAGGGTCTTTTCGGAGATAAGACCCTGGGTACGAGGTTGTAAGACACGTATGGTGCTGGAAAAGCATTTATAAATTACTACTGTACATGTATACAATACATGTAGTACTTACTGCTGGATATTTACTTGAAAGAAAATTATAACACACAGTAATGGTGCTGTAATGGTGTACCACAAACAATGCTAATTGCACTTTGGTGTAATGTGGATTGGCTAACCAACCCCATCCCTGGGGCATCTTGTCACCACATGCAGTGAGAACTACTATAGTTCAACCCTACTAGTCGCTTCTCTTAGGATGCAGCCACTGTTGCCACTGATACATGTATTTGTGAGCCCATACAGATAATATGTGCATATAGGGGTTGAGGTTCAGTCAACAATGAGCCACAGTACAGTACAGACGTACTACAATTTGCTGGCACCAAGGGTGCAACCAGGATTTTTGAAAGGGTGGTGGTTTTTAATACAAAGTGACATCACAAGTCTTGGGGGGGGGGGGGGGGGGGGGGTTAAGGGCATGCCCTCCAAGAAAATATTTGAATTTTGGGTCTCTTAAACAGCGTTTCCTGCATTCTCAGGACACTTTTGACCCAAATATACAGGTTTTAAATCACATGTTTTACATATATGTAGGTGTCAGAAAGAGTAGAAAGTAGAAGTAACATTTAACCTTCAAAATTTTCTTTGTGTCCCCCCAAAAAAGGGGGGCAGTTGCACCCCCTGACCAGTGGTGGACACTAGGGGGTGCGAGGTGGGGGGGGGGGGGGCAGCTGCACCCCCAATAATTTCTAAATTAAAATTTCAAGGATAGCTCATTAGCTTAGTAACTAAATGGTAACAATCGTGATAAAGTGGGACTGGTTTCAAATATCAAAATATTGCCCTGCAACTGTTTCAGATCGAAACAGTTTCACGTCGTGCCACAGTTGAACTTATTGAACTTATTGAAATGCTAGTAAATTAAAATGCATAGTCAACTAAGTCCGCAAACTCAACTTCAAATATTCTTGTATCTGTATATTAAAACAGCAAAGAACGGTGTACCTGCAGATGGCGTTGCAACATCAACGGAACTGTGCACAAGTTAGTGAAATTTCAGGTCAATTTCAAAAAAGACCTTGAAGAAAGCTATTTCCTTGCATTAGATCGAGTCACTAGGATTAAACTTGAGCAAGCTACTTGCTGGGGTGAAGACAATTGCAATTACGTGTAATCATGATATTACTGTAAGTAATTTCAATTTAGAATTGCTTGAATAGAATTCAATTTTCTTACCCAGGTCAGGTCAGGTGTGGCCATTTTTTATATGATTGGTAAAAAATAGGCGCACAGTGCGTGCACAAAACAAAGCAATTTTAAATTTAATTTCTATAGATGGTGATTTAGAAGACATTTTGTGACAGATGGAAATTTGAATTTCAGTCCTATATGTATATAAATTTGAAGTATACTATTTGATAATAAACAGTACGAAGTATAAACTCATTTTTCTTATGTACAAAAGAACCTGTTTATTTGAGGAAAAATAATTTCACATGAAGTCGAATCACTGCTGTAGAGAAACAATTTTCTAACTGCTCCAATCAGGAATCTCTACAGCAATGATTTGACTTCATTTGAAATTATTCTTCCTCACGTGTATATATTTAACAATTAGACAACGAGCCCGAGTTGACTATCGCTCATACAAAACGAGGGCGAGTTGTCTAATTGTTTTAGTATAAATTTACCAACAAAAGTTAAATAAATTCTCGACCATAACATATTCTTGAGGCTCGTTTAATACATTTTTTAACAGCCAACAACAAACGTTCAACAGTCACTTCGGACATCTCCTTGGCCCGTACAGTAATTGATGGAAAAGAAAAGTTTTCTTGCATAATTTAGCATGGATTTTCATGTACAATATTGAAACAATATATATCCACTCATTTGTTTTGTAAAAGTGACAAAAAGTTGAAAGAAACATTCAATTTAGCATATAGTTTACATCACGAAATCGTGTCAACAGTTAGCGTAATTTTGAAATGTGTTTTGTTTGCAGTTATTTCGTTTTAAACGAACACAGATAAACAATTTAACGATCTTACCATTAATAATTTCCATTCTAACCATTTTGTAGCCGTTTTTGTTTTCTGTAGAACGTATTGCTTCGCCTAAATGCCAATTTCTTCTTTCATTTGCCCACTCCGTTATAATTTCGGCGCCATTGTTGCTTAACAGAACAACTGCTGGCTCTAATGATCACTGTTCGTGCTATACTACGCATTTTGTCATTGGTCAATTTTTTTAAAAGAATGACGTTCATTGGTTTATCCCAGAGGTTTATATCACCAATTAGTATAAATTTACAAGTTTATAATGTAAATCCTCGAATTTCATTGGCTATTGCAGGAGTTTATAATTGGTGATATAAACCTCTGGGATAAACCAATGAAAGTCACTCTTTAAAAAAAATTGACCAATGACAAAATACGTAGTATAGCACGAACAACGATCATTAGAGCCAGCGGTTGTTCTGTTAAGCAACAATGGCGGCGAAATTATAACGGAGTGGGCAAATGAAAGAAGAAATTGAACATTTAGGCGAAGCAATACGTTCTACAGAAAACAAAAACGGCTACAAAATGGTTAGAATGGAAATTATTAATAGTAAGATCGTTAAATTGTTTATCTGTGGTCGTTTAAAACGAAATAACTGCAAACAAAACACATTTCAAAATTACGCTTGTTGTTGACAAGATTTCGTGATGTAAACTATATGCTAAATTGAATGTTTCTTTCAACTTTTTGTCACTTTTACAAAACAAATGAGTGGATATATATTGTTTCAATATTGTACATGAAAATCCATGCTAAATTATGCAAGAAAACTTTTCTTTTCCATCAATTACTGTACGGGCCAAGGAGATGTCCGAAATGACTGTTGAACGTGTGTTGTTGGCTGTTAAAAAATGTATTAAACGAGCCTCAAAGAATATGTTATGGTGGAGAATTTATTTAACTTTTGTTGGTAAATTTATACTAAAACAATTAGACAACTCGCCCTCGTTTTCTATTCGCTCATAGAAAACTCGGGCTTGTTGTCTAATTGTTAATTATAAACTCCTGCAATAGCCAATGAAATTCGAGGATTTGCATTATAAACTTGTAAATTTATACTAACACCAATTATAAACTCCTGCAATAGCCAATGAAATTCAAGGATTTGCATTATAAACTTGTAAATTTATACTAAATATATATATACGCTGCTGAAGGACAACTGAATGTTTATAACCTATTTATTACTGTCCCTTTTGTATGCAAATATAGACGTCATTTAATATACAGTATCCTCGTTGCCATCTGTTAATACATTACAGACTAAATTAACTAATTCACATCAGCTTGTCTCTTGCCCAATTTTTCACACTTATAAAGTTTTCGACGATGCATGATGTACTACTGTTAGTGCATATCAATTTTTTGATCAACATATTATTGAGAGTACAGTGACAAGAAATGAAATATTACTTTGACTGCGTTGTTGGTTGTCTTTCCATTACATTGTTGTTCCATTTCAGAGCACATGTCCAGGTGCAAAAATTGGTTTTAATAAAGCCATGGCTAAAGGATGGTTAGCAATAGACAAGAAAGCTGAAGGGGGACCCATGGTAACGAGAAAGGTTTGTTTCATCTGATTGACAACTTATGTTTCATAATTATTACTTTAATTTTAATAACTTTATTGCCTATTGCAACTGGTGGTCAAACAGAGCGAAATGCCCCAATTGAACATGACTACCATGATGTAAGTGTTGGTTTTGCGGAGGGAGGAAAACCGGAGAACCCGGCGAAAAAACCCTCGAAGCACAGGAGAGATCAACTACAACTCTACTAACATTAGTTTCCAGCTCGACAACGGGGTCATTCCCAAGCGGTCACCCATCCAAGTACTAACCCCGTCTAAGGGCCTGTTCACATGAGGCGAGTTATCTTGGGGGTAGGGTTATCCCTATCCCCCGAGATAACTCGGTGTTAGTTTATTTCCATGTTAAAAAAGTAAACCGTTCACATGAGACCGAGATAACTCGGGGGATAGGGATAACTCGGTCGGAGCGATAGGGTAACCCTAGCCCCCGAGTTATCCCTACCTCCATGTGAACGCTTTCACCCGAGTTATCTCGGGGGGTAGGGTCAACTTAGGCATGCGTATTTATGCTGTGGCTCGGGATAACTCGGGGTGAAGCGTTCACATGAAGCTACGGTTATCTCGGGGGCCAGGGACAACTCGGTACCGGTAGTTGCGTTTTATCATGTGAAATAGGGTGAACTTTGACCCTAGCCCCCAAGTTATCCCTACCCCTCGAGATAACCCGGTCTCGTGTGAACAGCCCCTTACCGGGCTTAACTTTTGGTGAGAGGCAGCGCGCTAACAGCACACGCCACCCGTGCTCCCCACTGCATCACAGTAGGTTGAATACAAAATCTTTTACTCAAACCAAGCCAAAATTTTAGCCAGTGAAGCAGACTTCAAGATGGTTTTTGGCTTTGGTGAACTGCCGAGATTTTTAGTAATGGAAAAGTGACGTTTCAAGCAGAGCCCTTCATGTTGATTTTCACTCTGATGAACTGGGCTCCGCTTAAAACCTCGGTTACTAAAATCTCCGCAGTTTACCACATTTTCACTTTGCTCTATTCAAAACACTGGTTGCATCACCTACGCAGCGCTCTTCTTTTTTACACTCTCGATATTTCTATATTGGTTCACTGACTCAGGGCTGCACATTACTGTCGGACATCGGATAATGTCCAACCAAATTTGGCAAATGTCAGAACAAAACCGAATTGTCATCCGACATAGTGTCCGTGCAAATAAAATATATTGTCTGAGCAAGAAATTCGGCTTTATGCTGTTGAAAGAGAAACTTCTGTTTTTGAGAGAAAAATACCGATTTCCTTTCGTAATTCTATCGACTAGATTGAGCATGTTTGAATTTTAAATCTTCCGTAGCTGAATCGGTCTTCTGAGAGACTGATAGTATTTAATTACTCTGGTACCAAGGAGTTAATTAAAACAATGTATAAGTATAACACACGCGCGTGACGCTAAACAGACGAGTCAGACGACTGCCACGGAAACCGGCTTTATATCATGAATTCAGAACTGTATTCTGTTTATGTCCAACAAAATGTAGTGATAATGGTTTTATGTCCGAACAAATTTTAGTAATGTCTGACCAAAATTGGAAATGGATCAGAGACATGTCCTGTCAAGAAAAAATATTTATTTGCAGCCCTGCTGACTGGTTTAATTTGATTGTGGTTTTATGGCAATATTCAGGTTGAAGTAATTGAAGATGAAGTAAAAAAGGATCTTTTAAAAATCAAAACAGAAAACTTAGAAGACGTTTCTGAAACAAAGCTGAAAGATTATCAGAAAAGGAAGCTTGTTGAGACAATGTGAGTAGCAGGTATAGACTGGCAGAGGGTGATTGTAAATGATATATTTGCTGTTGCAGCACTGAACCTGTGTGTGTATGTATGTATGCATGCAACGTTTGACATCACACAAGAAAACATAATTGTATTTTCAGAAAATATAATGGGGTGTTGGTGCTTGGCACGAGTTGCGACTCGGGTTTGATCCCTGTTCTCAGGCGGCATGCGAGAGGGGAGATGAGTGCTTCCAGTTTGATTATATTATATACCTAATAATTATGCATGACAAAATTACTGCATCCTGATTGGTCGAGAGGAGTGCAATTTCAATGTAATACAGTGCAGAAAAGGTGTAATACAGTGCAAATTTCAATGAGTATTAACCATTCTGATTGGCTAATAAACAACCGGAATCTACCGGAAAGCCAATGAAATGCCTATACGGATTTTGAAGGATGGTTTTCCCTCACGAGAAAATCCAATATGGCGACCAAAACAGGGAGTTGTCGAAGAACATTTCGATGAAATACAGAGTGAATTTTGCTTTAATATTGTCATTAAAGTTCCTGCAAGAAGACTAGAAGAGGTTAGACTTTTAACCATTTATGCTTCGAGAAGTGGAGCAATGAGTGGTATGTAAACTTTGTAGCCGGAAGAAAATTTGTCTAACATTTCATGTATATTATTAATAAGTAATAGCATGGTTTCGAGTGCAATTTTGGAAAAACACGCACTCGTGAGTTTTTCAAAGTCCTCAAATAGCACTCGTCCTTCGGACTCGTGCAATTTTGATTGCACTCGAAGCCATGCTATTACCTATACTAATAACACAGTCCGGCTACTTTTGTTTCCTCTTGTAATAACACTGGACCAATGATGGATGGCCCTTACTGGACCTCTAGGGATACTAGTGAATTTTAAACGACTGACAAAGGGGTTTTCAGTGTAAATAAAGTTAGTTTTGAAACTAATAAGACGGCTGCTAAGGCGTGTACTCGGGCTACTGTTCTGTGCAACCTGGCAAGGCGAACGTAAAAATAACAACCTGCAATACACTAAAATGTAAACACGTTTGTCGCACACAAAAGTATAAATGCGCAATGCAAAACGCAAACACAATTCTCAATACAATAAATAAGAATTGAGCAGGGGCTCTGGAAGCAGCGTGTGTCCGGACACCCGCACTTTCTGGACTGTCGTCAGTGTCCTACATAAGAAGGACGCGCACAATATTTTGGTAAATTTTAAACAAATTGATAATTGGTGTTGTTGACGCGAAGTACATCTTTTCGGGTTTTTTATACATAAGTATTTTACATAATTATTATAAGGTGACGCAATGACAGCATTCTCGTCGACTCGTCCCCAGGTGTTTATCCGGCGCGGTCAAGATGCATGTGACCAAGGCTTGGTCACTAAGCTGCGCAAGCTTGTAGAACTGTAACTCTTCACAAATTGTTCAGTATATTGTTCAATAATAAAAGTTCTTGAAGTTGTTGTGAACTTGTGATGTTATCTTGTATGTTATGTATATATAGTTATTAGTTATCTATTATATTCTCTGAAGGGCGTGGCCCTGTTTATGGCATTCTGCGACACGCAGGACACCCACAACTTTGAAAAGCTTCCAGAGCCCCTGGGATTGAGTTTCAAAAACAGATATTTAATAAAATGACCGGACACACAAGGTGACCAGTGACGCAGGCGCTGTCCATCCTGTATTCCTGTGTTTATTTGTGTTCGTAAATTGTGTTTGGCTTATAAACTAAACTAACTTTATTTATACTGGATTAAAGAAATACCAAATGGTTTTCCGTGTTTGGATACTATGATCCAAACACGCGGGAAATTGCGAGACTGGAGAAAAGCGTAACAAAACACGAGCCGTAGGCGAGTGTTTTTAGCTTTTCGAAAGTCGAGCAATTTCCCAAGTGTTTGGATAAGAGTCTCCAAACACGGAAAAAACCATTTGGTATTTCTTTTATAAAATAATCACAAGTGAATATGATATACTATCCGACATTTTCAAAAAATCGTTTTGGCGGGAATTTTCCGTGTTTGGATACTCTGATCCAAACACGGCAATTGACCAATCAGGGCTCGCGTAGTATACATGTTATTTTATAAAACTCTATCAGTTATATCTAAATTGTTATCCTCAGAGGTCCAGTAAGGGCCCACCCTCATTGGTCCAGTGTTACTACAGGAGGAAACCGGAGTACCCGGAGGAAACCTGTGGTGTTTGGTAGAGTCAAACTGGAAGCACTCTTCTCACATGCGGTCAGATAACTGCACCGTGCAGGAATCGAACCCGGGTCGCAGAGGTGAAAGGCACGTGCACTAACCACTGTGTCACCAACACCCCTATCTTGAAGTATGTTTTCAATAGCCGTTGCGGGTTTACAACCATATGATTGGCTCGTCGAAAATGCGCTGAGAAATGCTCAATTCACGCACCAATGACCGACGTTTGTGAGATTGAAGTGATTCTGAAACGAGTTACGAAACAGCATATACAAAAACTGCCGTTCAGCTAATGTCTCAGTGTCACCGATTCAGAATCGAAGTGACCGGCTGCAAAGTACAACGAACATTCGTTGGACAGAAATAGCTTACATGGCTTATAGCTTAGCTGTACATGTAAATGCGCTTTCTCGTTGTTAAACCGAGCAGAAAGCTCTGTAAACTACTACACTTCAGGCTGCGCGAAGCAGTGGCGTAACTTTAGGCTAGGGTGCCCCTGGCCCAAACTGAAAGGGCCCCCCGGCCCCGGGGGACCTAGGGCGCGAAGCCCCCGAATTGAATTTCACATGGCCCAGAAGTGCATTTTCGGCGATTCCGCGTGGAATTTTCAAAAAAATTAATCGGTATAACAAGGGGAAATTCATCATTACATATAATCAAACGTTTGTTGGATTATAAGAATATTTATCAACCCGTTGATACTGGCAGGTGAAGCCGCCTTATATCAAGCCGTCTGACATCCATTTTCTTACCTTTATTAACCTGTTGCAACGTTCTGTATTTTTTATGAAACTGTTTGAAACTTCGTACCAATATTTAAATGATGGAAAGCTATATCCAGTTTGACGACGACTGACGATTTCCCAATAAATACGTGAAAATGACGGAATGACGGAATCCCCATAAAGGACATCCGACATCCTGGCTCAGGGGTCCCCCAGTCAGCGCCTATAGGAGTTACGCCACTGCCGCGAGGAGATGTCACGAGAGTATCATATTACACATTGCGCCATTTTGCAATTTCGTGTCCCCCCCAAAAAAAAATCCCTCAAACAAACAACAAAAATATCAGAACAAAACAAAACTGAAACGGAGCTGAAACCTAGACTCGGCCTACCACAGGTAGCCCGAGTAATAAGATAACAACTTGTGACATTTGCAGGCGTAGTATATGGCATAGTATCAGATGCTTTGAATTAATATGATTCCTACCTAAAGCTTTACTATATATTTCTTAGCATGTTTTTCTTTTCCTTACTAGAGTTATAAAAAAGTATTGTGTAACAAAAGGAGCAAACTTTAGTGTGACAGCAAGTAAACTTGCCGCAGATTTAACTGCAGACATGTTGGTGAGGTAATTTATATGGCAATATACAGTAAATACGTCATTTTAGTTTTTTTGTTTAATTTGTTTATTTTGGGAACACAGGAGTTTACGGACAGTCAACTGATCATAATTATGGCTTTGGACAACAGTAGTGGGTTTTGGACGCTACGCGGGCAATGTTTTGGCTAATATTTTCATTTTTGCTGTCTCTTTCGTGCTTGGTCAATAGGGTAGAAAACCTACAGTGCTCAGGGTTTCCTGCGGAGGAGGCTACTGTACTGTTTGTCCGTTTTCTGTAGCCTGTGTACAGCAGTGATGTATTTACAGGGGGATGCAGGGCGGGTGCCAATTACTCAATTAGTGCCTTACTGCAGTGGGATGCGACGCGGCTTTTCATTGAAAATGTCAATCACATTTCTAATGTCTAGCTTCCTTGGATTTAATGGATTTCCCCCCGTTATTTTCTATAATTTTAAATGCATTTGTATAATAAAACGTCCACTTTATCCCTAAATTTATTTGACACCTTCCTGGTTTGATAAAATGCGCTATTGAAAACACGATTTAAAACGTTTAAATCTTTCTTCAAAGTACCGTAAGAATGCAGGAAATGCCATTTCAGAGGTTACAAATTTAAAAAATTTTCCGAGGGGCATGTCCCCGGACCCCCCTAGGAATGGTTTGACTAAGGTGAAAAAAATTCTAGGTCCACCCCTGCAGCACCCCCCCCCCCCCCACCTACCAGATCAAGCTGGATCCATCACTGGTGTCCAGCCTGAATACACACCTGTAATTCACTCTGTGAAAACCGCTCGCACGATAGCTTGGCGACCCCCTACTGAACTTCTCAGATCTGAGAAGTAGATTTCGATTGTCCACATCACAAGCACTGTCTTATTCCAGTTACAATTAGTTATCTAGGAACTCTCGTGAGATCAAATAATTCAATCAAATAAACAATTATGAATCATATGAGTATTAAACCACTCAAAATCTACTACAGGCTACTTTTCTACTGCATGCGCATGTAAACACAACGAGCGATCACCAGGATGTATTCGCACTGGTTGTTCCTAGTTTGTTAACAAGTCTGTATAACGGGTTACTGGCAACTCGTAACAAGATTGGTGACTCGAACGAACTTGTGAAGTTGTTCCAAGTGCCAATACAGCGAAATTTCACCCCAGTTTTTTATGATTGCATTTGAAAGAACACTTAAAATGACAACGTATATAACATCTTTCGTAGAATTTCGTTTCCTTGCTTCATTCTTGAGATATTTAAGTATGATTTTCTATGAGAGTGCTTATCGAAAATACTTAATAGAAATTTGCACTTGCATGTATGTAGCCATACTATCACTAAACGTGTGTTGCTGGGTGTAAAATATTTGGACTATTCTAAAATTGATGCTATTTCAAAAAGTCATTATACAGTGTGATGTCATAAGTATGACATTTGCATATCAAACAAACCTGAATATCTCAAGAATGAAGCAAGGAAACGAAATTCTACGAAAGATGTTACGTTGTCATTTGAGGTGTTCTTTCAAATGCAATCATAAAAAAACTTGGGCTGAAATTTCGCTGCATTGGCACTTTAACATGTTGCTACAAGGTTGACAACAAGAAGCTTGTAATTGGCTTGATATAATCACAACTTGTTAACAGACCTGTAGCGCTACAAGCTTGTTGCGAGCATAATAGCATTTTTCAACTGCTTTTGTTTGACATATCGCTCAAGGTTGTACGTTACGTAGTTGAAATAAAAAAAATATTTGAAATTCTATAATATTTGTGAGAAGTATATTGTTATATTATTACGAACATTGCTACGAACATTTTGAACATTTTAAAAAGTTTCACATAACATGGAAACTTAAATTATACACCAAATGAAAGCTTAACACAATTTCTAACAACATACCTGCACGATATATTTCAACAATGAGTAGTTCTGAAATTAGGTTGCATGTATACTGATATGACTTTCATTTTGTTTATAAAATTCTCTCAGCGGTCCGGAATGGCAGATTCCAGACCGCTCAGGAACCAATCAAATTGCTGGATTTCACGTTCTAGACCGCTCAAGAAAATAGTCGTATATAATAATACTGCTTACATTCGTTCTCATTATTTGTTTCAGCAATGAATGGAAGACAGCGAAATTCAAGGAGTATAACTTTGATGCGCAAGGTATTCTACCAACTGGTGGACATATGCATCCATTGATGAAAGTCAGAGCTCAGTTTAGACAGATATTTTTAGAAATGGGGTAAGAATTGTAATGAGACAGCTAACGGGTTGTTTACATGGAAGGCAGGATGGGACGTTTACCGGGACGTTAAAGTGGTTCTCTGTTAAAGTGAAAATATTGTTGGCAATGTTTTTGCATAATCCTAAAGATGTTATGGTAGTTGGTAATCGTGCAAAGTTTCATTTCAAAATTCGTTGAAGAAAAGGTGGTATTTTACGTGTAAAGTTTGTATTTTGGAGCGGCGCCATTAAAGTGGCCGAGCTTGAAAAGAATGAGTCGAGGAAGCTTATGACGCCATAGACTCGATAACAACAATGACCCTTTTGTTGACAACAACAATGATCTTTTGTTTTTGTCGAGTCTGTGACGTCATAAGTTCTCCTCAACTCATTCTTCTCAAACACGGCCAATTTAATGGCGGCGCTCCAAAATACAAACTTCGCACGTAAAATACAACTTTGTTTTTGCGAATTTCAAAATGAAACTTTGCACAATTACCAAGTACCATAATATCTTTAGGATTATGCAGAAACATTACCAACAATATTTTCATCAGAGAACCACTTTAAGCGGGATCGCATCACTACTAGATTTTTTCTTTCTTTATTTCGTTTCGTTTATATGGAGAAAGTGTTTGCCGTGACGGTTTTTGTCCCGTCTTGTCTAACCGGGATCCCGGCTGAGCAAACCAGGATTGTGGCTTGACGGTACAATTTTGCCATACAAATGCTCTGTCTTGCGGTTTCTGCAACTTTCTATCATAGCTTATAGCTATAAACATTCAGTTGTCCTTCAGCAGCGTATATATGTGATAGAAGAAGAATTTCAAATGAAGTCGAATCACTGCTGTAGAGAAAAGTTTTCTGACTGCCCCAACCGGGAATCGAACCCAAGGTCTCTGGTTTAACGTACCAGCGCTATACCACTGAGCTATTGGGACTCGCAGCTGAGGCAGTCAGAAATATCCATATATTAAATATCGCACACATTACCGTAGCTAATGTGTGTTGCGTAGCTAATGGATATTTCTGACTGCCTCAGCCGGGAGTCCCAATAGCTCAAGTGGTAGAGCGCTGGTACGTTAAACCAGAGACCTTGGGTTCGATTCCCGGTTGGGGCAGTCAGAAAACTTTTCTCTACAGCAGCGATTCGACTTCATTTGAAATTCTTCTTCTATCACGCTTATAGCTATGTTGTCAGGGCCGCCGAGAGCCAGGATGGGCCCGGGGGAAGGTAAGTCTCGCGGGCCCCCAAACGTCTCAGATTTGACTATTTCTACTGTTGTGCGAGTACTCACATCGCTGTTAAAAAGATGCGGTGTCGTGCTACATTGCCGCTACCGCACTACGGCGCAAATAATTCCTAACAAAGGTTCCTAATTCCTAACAAAGGTTCCTAATTACAAGATCGAATTCAACGAAAGCAGATATGCGTGACGTGGCCGGCGGCTATGCGGCGCCGAATGAGACTTGTAAACTTTACGTATTCATTTTATATGATAAACTAACATGGTGGAACTCACGGTCTGACGTAAACTTGTCAATTATGATATTCTAAAGAATACCGTAACATATCATAAACTTTCACATTTTCGCGGACCGAAAATCGCGCAAAGGATCATAACATAGTCAATCGAGAAACTCAGCTAAAGTCTTTGGTCTATCTTTTTGTTCGCCTTTATGCATTTTTGTGCACGGTGCACGGTCACTGAACACATTGTATTTTAGTATAATGAACGAATTATCCAATAGCAACGTTTCAGTTCAATCACTCAACCGTGCTATTTAAATATTAATAAACCTAAAACAAAGGATGTGCACGGTGTAAGTACGGTTCAACATAAAATCACAGCTCATTATAGGCGCTTTGAAGTTTGCCGAGTTTCCAGACCATATCTCGATTGACTATGATCATAATTATCGTCAAAGTGAAGTTTGTCATGAAGTGCAAGTACGTCACTGTGCATAGGCGGCCGTACGGGCCCCTAGCGTGGGCCGGGCCCCAGGGCAGTTTCCTCGCCTACCCCCTCTTCTCGGCGGTACTGTATGTTGTGAAACGTCTCGGTCGCAGTTGCCCTGCCTGAAAACATTGTCGTATAAACACGGGATGAAAACGTCCCGTCCTGCTTATATATACTTGTCTTGTCTTGTCCCAGCTACAGTGGCGTAACTTTGGGTTAGGGTGCCCCTGGCCCAAACTGAAAAAACACACCCCCCCCGGCCCTGGGGGACCATGCCCCAGAAGTGCATTTTCGGCGATTTCTGCGAGGAATTTTCCAAGAGATAATACAGGTCTTTTGACAATACACTTCAACTTTATAGTTTATATCCCGCCGTTTGACAGAGAAACCTTCACGATGGACTGGGTAATTTGACCGTTAGCAAAAGGCCTGGGACAAGCAGCAGAATAGAAATCCATTTTCGTACCTTTATTAATTACCTGTTGCAACGTTCTGTATTTTTTTTGAAACTATTTGAAACTTCGTACCAATATTTAAATTGATGGAAAGCTATATCTAGTTCAACGACGACTGACTATTTCCCAATAAATACGTGAAAATGACGGAATGTCGAAATCCCTATAAAGGACATCCGACATCGACTCAGGGGGCCCTCGGCTCTTGCCGGGCAGCGCCTATAGGAGTTACGCCACTGCCCAGCTCTCATGTAAACAGCGCCAAAAAAGTCGAGTCACGATTCGAGTCATTTGGGGTCGAGTCACAAGTAAAGTCGAAGCATCATGCACTCCAAGTAAGAAAACTGTCGAATTTTGTCTTTTTGCAGCTTTACGGAGATGCCAACGAACAATTTTATCGAGAGCTCGTTCTGGAATTTTGATTCATTATTTCAGCCTCAGCAACATCCAGCTAGGGACGCTCATGATACGTTCTTTATCTCAGGTAAGTTTAGGCTAGTTTGGGCCTGTTTACCGGCATGAAACTGAGTTTAATATCTCGAAAGGTATGGATAACTCGGG
Organism: Paragorgia papillata; assembly: GCA_035771165.1. NCBI lineage: Eukaryota > Metazoa > Cnidaria > Anthozoa > Scleralcyonacea > Coralliidae > Paragorgia > Paragorgia papillata. The sequence goes on from JAWNZC010000406.1 coordinate 1,868,649, forward strand.
CTAGGGTCAAAGTTAGGCCGCGGTTTCACTCTATAAACGGCAAAACTACACCGAGTTAACCTATATATAACCCTAGTTTCATGTAAACACGTCACCCCGAATTATCCCAGTTAACCAACAGAGCTACGTTAATGTTAAGCAGCAATGGCGCCGAAATTATAACGGAGTGGGCAAATGAAAGAAGAAATTGAACATTTAGGCGAAGCAATACGTTCTACAGAAAACAAAAACGGCTACAAAATGGTTAGAATGGAAATTATTAATGGGACGATCGTTATTAATTAAAACGAAATAACTGCAAATAAAACAGATTTCAAAATTACGCTTGCTGTTGACAAGATTTCGTGATGTAAACTATATGATAAATTGAATGTTTCTTTCAACGTTTTGTCATTTTTACAAATCAAATGAATGGATATATATTGTTTCAATATTGTACATGAAAACCCATGCTAAATTATGCAAGAAAACTTTACTTTTCCATCAGTTACTGTACGGGACCAAGGAGATGTCCGAAATGACTGTTGAACGTTTGTTGTTGGCAGTTACAAAATGTATTAAACGAGCCTCAAAGAATACGTTATGGTCGATTTTGTTGGTAAATTTATACTAAAACAATTAGACAACTCGGCTTCGCCTCGTTGACTATTCGCTCATAGAAAACTCGGGCTCGTTGTCTAATTGTTAAATAGAAATTGTTAAAATATCCTAAAGCAAGGAAACGAAAAACTGCTAAAAATGTTACTCTTTACCATTTTAAGTGCATGTTCTTTCAAATAAGACAAACTTAATTTTGGTTTCATACATGTAGGCACTTTAAAAAATATTATATACAAACATTAAGAGAAAATTAGCTATATTTGGTTCATAACCTATCCAAAATAATTGACTCGTTTAATATCCCGAGTTATAAAGAGACGTTGTATTCTTGTTTTTTCTTAGATCCTCCGTATGCTAAACTTGAAGATGTTCCAGCTGAATATGTGGAGGCTGTTAAGACAATGCATGAAAAAGGAGGATGTGGCTCTCAAGGGTATGTGCTAACCATTCAAATGTAGTATATATTATACAAATAATTAACAATTATTCACCGAAGTGGAGGTGATTATATAGAGAATAATACATGGATGTGCGGAAATATGAAATATATTTCGAGTGTTGACCAGGATATCTCACGAGTGAGGGAAGCGAACGAGTGACATATCCTGTTCAACACGAGAAATAGATTTCATATTTCCAAGCATCCATGTATTGTTCTGTTTATTATATAAAAAAATTGTCCTATTGCCTTGTAAAAATTGCAATAAACTATAATGCTGATTCAGCGATAATCGTCACATGTGCGATTATCATAAATAATCGCACATGTGAGATTATCACTTTTATTATTGGCGGGAAAATCAATAAAACACTCTATTTTATATAATAAAGTGCTGTTCACACTATTCACCGACACTAAGGTGAATAATTGTTTTAGCATATACCTCATAAATGAAATAACAAGTTTAACATTCTTGTATTTTTCGGTATTTTTATACAAGACACGGCCGCTAGCAACTTGGGCACTTGGCGTACTCGATATTTGTCGACAAAACAGTTTTTACAACTTTTGAATATATTAATGGCTAAAAAATTGTAAAGAAACATACCTGTGGACACTCTTCTACCTAATTTTGTTGACTTTTCTCGTTATTCTACTACATCAGCCTTGTTTATCAACAAAATATCCTGCTTCGATAAACACAAAGCAAAACTGGCCGCCATTTTGTTTTTCCCGCCATTTTGTTTTTCCCGCAGGTGAATAGTGTAGGAGGTCGAGGAACCAATCAGATTGCTTGAAAAGCACTATTCACCTGCGAGGTATATGCTAATAAATGTTATTCGTCCAATGGTGAGAATATCTTCATGAGGTGAAAGATGAAGTGTTCACGAATAAAAACATTCATTATTTGTTTTATATACTGTATAACACCGAGATAGATCTTCTTCGTTGATTTAGTAAGGTTTTAGAGTTAATATTTTGCACAGTTTCAGTAAGGTTTAGCTAATTGGCTTGATCGGATTGAGTACAGACCGAGTCGTGCGATGAAACAATTTCTTTGCACATGCAGTGAATGGGACAAAAATGCACAATCAATGATGTAGGCAGTGCAATAGAAATTCCATTCAATACCACATGATCAATAATCTGGCAATCAAATGGCGAGTAAGGTGCATGCGTGTTACATAAACTTTATTGTTATATAGCTAGAGTTTTGCTGGATAAAACGATGACTGTCATTGGTTGGTTTGTGGTCACATGACCTTAGCTAAATTTCAATGTAGACCGAGCGGGCAACAACTGAGGACTTATTGCCTGCTCGGGCAATAAGTTCTCTAATGTTGCCCGCTAGAACTTTGAACTCCTCACGGTATCCTATAAACAAAAGCTTGTTTGGTACGAAAAATAATATTTATAGGTCTTCAAAGCATGTGTGAAGATTAACTGGAGAACTGTATTGCTGTTCTTTTGTTCTGAAACTCATATTTGTTTAGTTGAAGTGAAATCACGAAGCCAGGCGAAATGTTTTGGTAAGTCTTTCAGTTTGTCTTTTGTGTACTTTTCCTTGACAAAAGTCAAAATTATCAGTGAAACTCAAGCTATATAACAAAGCACTTAATGTCTAACTGTTTCCCTCGGGAGAAGACATTAAGTGTATATTATTTAATACAATGCCGCCTTTAGGGCCTGTTTGTATGATCCCGGTGTGCCGGGATGTCCCGGTTGCCCGGGATGAATTTCATCCTGGGTTTATATGGAGTAAACAAAGTCCCAATTCATCCCTGGTCAAAAAGCGCGGGAATTTAACCCTTTGAAGCCTGAAGACGAGTCTTTAGTATTTTATCTGGCTAACACCAGACGATTTTATACAGCACAGGGAGAGGTCCAGGCCTCAAAGTGTTAAGGAAATGGACAAAAAAGCAAAAACTCACCCGGTGTACCGAGATACCGGGATACCGGTACACCGGGACGTCCCGATCTCCATATAAACGCAACCGCGAAAATAACAGTAAATCATCTACAAGCCGAGATAAACAGTCCCTTAGTCGCGGCTTACTTTGGTCCCGAACAAATTGACTATTTATACAGGCCAAAACGAGTGTGTTCGCGTCTTAATTAAGTCGCGACTTATTTTCTTCCGTTTAAATGGCCCTATTGTATTTTTGGTATAATGAAGCAATCAGTCAATAGCCTTCAACTTAAATTGCGGCTCATTGTTAACCGCTTTGATGTTCACCGCGTTTCCAGACAATTTATTTCTATAGAGACTATGTCCAGATGCTATTTATGCAATTGTTCTATGTTTCTCTCTTCTTTCTTAGCTACCAGTACGACTGGAAAATAGAAGAGGCGAAGAAAAACATATTAAGAACGCACACCACTGCTGTCAGTTCAAGAATGTTGTACAAACTTGCTAAAACGGTAAGTCGAGTTAACCATGCATGATTGTTTTTGGACGATAGTTATATATAGAGTTAATATTATTAGGATTCTGAAGATTTTCTGCGGAAAGGATGGCAAAATAATACAGAATACAAATAAAGAATACAGTTCGGCCGCTCATAGTGTACAGTAACTATATATTATTTTTTATACAATACTCTGCTTGCTATGCGTGTTTTCATTGGTTGTTGATGATCTTATTAGAAGACAGACACATGGACACGTCACATCACGTCACGTCAGCTGACTTGCGTTTTCCTTCTTCATGCCCCAAAATCCGACAAGAGTTTCGATAAAAACCTTTTAAATTTTTGTATTGTATAAAATAAATAGATTCCATTTTTTTGTTGTCTGTGCAGTTATAAATGCACGTGCAGAAGACGTAACAACGTGGTAAGAACATCAGTGACCCACTCGACTGCGACTCGTGGGCCACTTTTTTGTTCTTACGACGTTGTGACGTCATCTGTACATCTATAACTGAACAGACAACGGCAAAATGGCAAAAATCTCAACTTTAATTTGCTCTATTACAGTATATCTCTAAACTGCATTTATAATGTATAATGCCAATTTCAATTTTTAATCGCAATTTAATTTTCTCGTAGAAACATCTCATTCCTGCGAGGTACTTCTCAATCGACCGTGTATTCAGGAATGAAACTCTAGATGCGACGCACTTGGCAGAGTTTCATCAGATCGAAGGATTAGTAGCAGATTATAATTTAACATTAGGAGATCTGATAGGTGTTATACACGAATTTTTTAAGAAGTTAGGTAAGTTTGATTTTTTGGATGTTTGTTAAATACAGTGTGTATTGAGAGACCGTTGTACCTGCATGCCAACATAACGTCGCAGTATTCTCCAGCTTCCTAAATTACAAAGAATTTATCAAATTTTAAGCCCCAGCTCTGCGGAAGAGACGTACGTGCCAGCATGGATAGTAAAAAGACTGGATTGGAAACTTGATGGCGTGAGCATAACAACCTGGTTGCAATTGACAAGCTTAAAAAACCCGAGTATATTCAAAGTTTGGGATTAATACAGCCTAAAATGATAATCGAATTGTCTGTAAATACGACAAAGCCACAATACAACAAAATGCCCGTCTATCTTACTCATTTTAAAAGAAGATATCAAGGTTTACTAGTTAAAATATGCATCCCAAATTCCGAGCAAAACAAAGCACAATTTGGGGACGCCAGTTTCTTCAAAACAACACAGGAATCATCAAAACAAAGATCAACAACGCTTACCCCGAACACTCGATTGTGGCTTAGGCAAGTTTGTAAGGCGATAAAATCATTTGAAACGTCAACATAGTCATCTGAATGTGAGGATATGAAGAATTTGAAGAAAAGTTCAGTAAAAACCTCAGTAAAACAAGCGTACTCACGCCATTCGTGACATCACAATTTGCAACTAGGTTTCAACATCTCTCGAGCAAAGAAAAACGCTTTTCAGCCAATCGGCGGCCTGGAAAGACCTCACGTGACTATTAGTTTCCAATCCACTCATTTTACTATCCATGGTGCCAGCTTGCACTCAAGAACACTCGCACCCCTATCGTGTGTAACTGCAAAATAACCGCCGTTACATCAGGGGCGGATTTAGCGTTGATTTACTGGGATGAGTTTACGAAACGATTACATGGAGCGGGCTAGCCCGGTAAGCCGGGATGATTTCAGGCCGAAATTCGCAATTATCAAGTAAATAAGGGCAAAGTTACGTTAGTTTTACTTCAGTTTTACACTAATTAGTCTATTATTTATTTTGTAAGCTCATCGTTAATAAAAAGATTGTTAAAGTCTTAGCTAACCCAGGAAAGCGTCTTCACGAAGACTAATTAATTTATTAAATCTTCGCTTTGATCACGAAATACACAAACAACGTTTTGATGTTCTATTTCAGTTCCTTTCAGCACTATTTATTCACACAGTCAATCATGCAAGCGAACGCGTATCGAAGCGAGTTCAACAGTTTTTCAGCCCTGTTTGCCGGGATGAAAACGATTACATGGATATTTTCATCCCGGTTAACCGGGCCAGCCTGGTCCATGTAATCGCCCCCTAAGGTAAAAAATCCGCAAGAAAAAATAATTATCGTATCGTTCTTCTCTCAATCTCGTCACCTGCATGAGCCCGCAATTATGGGTGTTGACTACTGGTGTTGGCTAATGACGACCATTGAACTATTCGAAAGTCTAGTTCTTTATGTACAGTAATAAGTAATTTTATTATATGGCAGCAGCGCTGAGAGGTCCGAATACGGAAATCCTGTAATTTGATTGGTTCATAAGCGGTCGGATATTTCCCGTATCCGCCCCCTCAGAGCGGAATCTGCCGTTCGGGACCGTAAGTTTTATAAACAAAATGGCAGTCATGTCAGTATATATGCAACAAGATGGATTATAATTTCAGAACAACTCATTGTTGAAATATATCGTGCAGGTATGTTGTTAGAAATTTTATAAGCTTTCATTTGATGTATAGTTCGAGTTTCCACGTTTTGTGAAAGTTTTTATAATGTTCAAAACGTTTGTAACATTGTTCGTAATAATATAACATTTACTTCTCACAAGTATTAGAATTTCAGATGATTTTTTATTCAACTACTTAACGTACGATCTTGAGCAATGTGTCAAACAAAAGCAATTGAAAAATACTATTTGGGGTAGAAAGTTCAGGATTCTAGCTCAACGGAATTAAGCTCGGGTCTCGGGATGAATATAGGCTGAGAAAACAGACGTCCTTTTTGCTGGCTATGATGAAAACAGCCAGCTGAAAAGGTGAGAACAAGAGTGAGAAAGCTATTCTTGTACGAGTTTGAAGACGTATTGATACTTGATATCCAACGTCATCTTCTTATTTCCGCTCCTTTAATTCTTTGTTCGAATGTGTTAAACGGCATTATGATATTTTAAGAAATAACTGACAACTAGATTGTTTATTTTTCACGTTTACTCATGGCTAGTTGTTGTTTTCGGTACGAATGCGGAATGCTTTTTAAACAAAACGACACTGATGAAACTGGTACTAACCTAAACAGCATATTCTATACTAAGTTTGTGTTGATTTTTTTGTATCCTCTTCGGAGTGACGAAACTCTAATATATATGGTTTATAATATAACGAAAATTTGATTTAATTTCTTCACTGACAAACTTCGTGCACGTTTTGTAAAGAAAATGACTTTTACTGTAGCAACAAATAGACAATCACTGCATGATTAGTTCGGCAGCATAGCACAACCAATCAAAATTTAAAATGCACGTTTAGCAAAGCGTGATAAAATGATTCAATAAACAATTTTTCAAACCTTTTCGACTCTTCGCGGTTCGCTCAAGACCGGTGACCGTGTAAAAAAACATTTTGTGGGAGACTGAAATCTACCTGCAAACCGCGCAAGGCCTGGAACTTTTTGCCTCACTTTTTGCCTCCCGAATGACTGGACGTTAGCGTTCCAGGTATCACATTTTAACTTACATCGAGTTCACTGAGCCACTCCCGTTAATCGTGTTTACATGGGGGGGGGGGGACCAGCCGGGTAACCGAGTTCTCGGTCTCACAAAGCGAGATCTTGGCTGGGCGGGCTGGCCCGGCTCTCATATAAACACAAGATGAAAATTAGCAAGAAATAACAGCATAAGCAAGATCTCGGCAAAGCGGGCTAACTGGCTCGCCACCATATAAATACCCCTAAAATTGATTGCTGCCGGGCCAACAGAAATCAAGATGTCACGTTTATCTGACAGGTTTGCTGAACATCTTCGTTCCGTGAGGAACAATGATGTTGACAAGCCTGTTGCCCGACATTTTAATAGTGCCAACCATTGTATTTCAGACATGGAAGTTTGTGCCATCTCACCCATTTCTGGCGGTAATGTCAGCCGCAAAAGACTAGAAAAGCGTCTCATTTTCAAAATTGGTACCATTCATCCTCACGGACTCAACGAACGTTTTTCTTTTATTTAACACCTCTGAAGACGTTATTTCTGTTCAGCAAGGGCGGACATAAACAGCGTTTTCACTATATTAATTTATCTATTTGTACTCTCGCTCATCCTTTTTACACCCCCTCCTTTTTACTCATCGACGGTATGAATAGCAAATGTCTTTCGCATCTCATTATCCATTTGTTATTGTTATTTTGCTTTGATTGGCTAATTTTTCGCATCTCATTATCAATTTGTTATTGTCATTTTTATCTGATTGGCTTATTTTTGGTCACATGATTACCTTTCGTATATAAGCTCATTGTTTGTTTACACTCTTTACGTTTCTCTCTGACGAAGGGCCTTCACTCGAAACGTTAGATTCCTACGTTCTCTGTTTCGGCAGTATATCTAACCTTACTACATTTCGATTGTTGTCACATTTGTATATGCCCTTTCAATCTCGCTTTAACTTTGACCATCCGTATTTCTGTGCAGGTTTCTAGTATTTCTTTTATGTTCTTATCTATAATATAAAACCGTTATTGTGAGATTTTGTGTAAGGACCAGCAGTATTAAATAATTTCTTTAAGTACAATGAAAGTATTAATCACCAATGAATATACGTTTGTTTCAAGGAATAGAAAAACTGCGTTTTAAACCAGCATATAATCCTTACACAGAGCCTAGTATGGAAATCTTTAGTTATCACGAAGGTACTGTTTTAATAACTTTTTACATTTTATACATGAATATAATAATAATAATAATAACATGTATTTATACCGCGCAAATTCAACTTTAAGGTTTTCAAATGCGCCTTACAATAATTTTTGACATGGCCGAGTCGAAGGCATATTAAAGGCGCTCAAGCAGCCGCCATACGACACATATCGGCCCACAAATTACAGAAACCGGAGAACCCGGTGAAAAACCCTCGAAGCACAGGAGAGACCAACTAAACTCTACTCACATGAGTCTCAAGCTCGAGAACAGGGTTATTCCCAGACGGTCACCCATCCAAGTACTAACCCCGTCCAATCGAGCTTAACTATTGGTGAGAGGCAGCACCCTAACAGCACACGCCAACCGTGCTCCCTATAATATAGTGTTTTCAGCTTGAATTTGTTAAAGTTTCAGTTCTTTTTGCTATACGAGCTGTCGTAAGTACTTTCACTCGGAAAACTCTGAGCTCCAGCCGGACGCTGTAACCGTTGAGCCACTGGAACTCAGATGGTGGACCGAGGTTGTTTATGATATGTTTATGAGTCAAACACTCAAACCGTACGTATGTCACAACTCACAAGTACTTGTTGGGCTACAAGGCGCATTGTGTCCGTGAATTTTCAGTTAAATGTTTTTCTACGTTAGTAACGTGTTTTCAACTTGAAGTTGTTAAAGGGTATTGGCAATAAAAATTAAGTTTATCTCATATGAAAGAACTCGTCAAATGGTATAAGAAGACCTTTTACAATTTTTCCGTATCTGTTTTGCTTTTGGAAATATTTCGACCAAAGACAGCCTGCTGTCCGCCATCTTGTTGTAATATTGGGTCTAATTAACTAGGAAATTGGTGACGTCACAACCAGGGTAAACCTGATGAAACTACTCCGTGGGTGACCAAATTTCCACGGAAGGCTTTTTAAATGTTGTGGGTCTATTTAAAATGGAAATAGCGCAACAAAATCGAGTTTCTAGCTCATAATGTCATAAGGTTGGCAAGATAAAAAATTCACTTTGCCCTGGTTATGATGTCACATGCATATCGAAAATAATTCCAAGATGGCGGACAGCAGGCTGTCTTTGGTCCAAATATTTCCAAAACGAAAACAGATACGGAAAAATTGTAAAAGGTCTTCTTATACCATTTGACGAGTTCTTTCAAATGAGACAAACTTAATTTTTATTGCCAATACCCTTTAAAGTTTCAGTATTTTTTGCTGTACAAGCTGTGGTAAGTAGTTAAAATTCAGAAAACTGTGAGCTACTGTATATACTCCGGTCTGCCATCTGAGTTCCAGATTAAAGGGGATTGGCATTAAAAATTAAGTGTGTCTAATTTGAAAGAACTCATAAAATTGCAACAGAAGATCCTTTACAACTTTTTCGTATCTTTCTGCGTTTTCAAGATATTTCGATTTGTTTGATATGTAAATGAGATGGTCTCTGACGTCAGGAGTGGGGTAAAATATTTTCATTCAGAGCAAAATCACTTACATATCTAACATGAAATGTTCAGCGTCGCAAGGAGTTTTTATGTGCACAGTTTCAAATGATTTCGCTGAACAAGCTTAGAGATATAACTGGTTTTGCTACATGTAAAAATATTTTACCCCACACCTGACGTCAGAGACCATCTAATTTACATATCAAACAAATTGAAATATCTTGAAAACGAAGAGAGATACGAAAACGTTGTAAAGGATGTTCTATTACAGTTTTATGAGTTCTTTCAAATTAGACAAACTTAATTTTTAGTGTTATTGCCCTTTAAACGTTAACGTTTACGTTCATGTTAAGACGGGACAAAATCAGGTTTTTGAAGTATACAATCTGTTATCTTTAGGATTACAAAAATGGGTCGAAGTTGGCAATTCTGGTGTGTTCCGACCGGAAATGTTGTTACCGATGGGTTTACCGGAAGACGTGTCTGTCATTGCATGGGGTCTGTCTCTTGAAAGGTGAGGATCACAAGTACTTGATTTAGCACCGCTTTAGAGTAACGGCTGCATCCAGAAGTAGAGTAACTGAATTAGAACCACTTTCGAATAAGAGGCTGGTTAATACATAACTATAACATAAGCCCAGTGGGTTAGGTTTAGGCACGTTTGGGATTAGGGTTGCTGTGAGGGATAGCATTAGGGATAACACTAGCTGAAACAACCACGAACTACTATACGTAATCTTAATTTATAGTCACTGGTATACATTGGTGACCAAAATTGACGATCCACCTATATTTCTACAAGTTTTTCAACTTTTGCGGCGTAATGTTTTTTAGAATCCAATAGAGTTTCAGCAGAGTTGTTATATTTGATTTGAATTCCTATATCTCGAAGTGTATGAAAACAACAAAAATTTCTGTAGGTCAGGGCTGCAAATAAATATTTTTTCTTGACAGGACATGTGTCTGATCCATTTCCAATTTTGGTCAGACATTACTAAAATTTGTTCGGACATAGAACCATTATCACTACATTTTGTTGGACATAAACAGAATAAAGTTCTGAGTTCATGATATAAAGCAGGTTTCCATGGCGGTCGTCTGACTCGTCTGTTATACTTATACATTGTTTTAATTAACTCCTTGGTACCAGAGTAATTAAATACTATCAGTTTCTCTCAGAAGACCGACTCAGTTACGGAATATTTAAAATTCAAACGTGCTCAATCTAGTCGATAGAATTACGAAAGGAAATCGGTATTTTTCTCTCAAAAAGAGAAGTTTCTCTTTTCTCAACCGCATAAAGCCGAATTTCTTGATCAGACAATATATTTTATTTGCACGGACACTATGTCCTATGACAATTTTGTTTTGTTCTGACATTTGCCACATTTGGTCGGACATTGTCCAATGTCCGACAGTAATTTGCAGCCCTGGTAGATGATTTATGTAGTCTAGTTCAGTATTTTTCTATAATCATATTTGGCATTCCAAAAAATAACAAGGGTGGCTGAAACCAGTTCAAGTGTCTCGTTCTCTTCCGAAAACTCTTCCATAAGCTAAGAATTTCATTATCAGACATGATTTCTTCCTAACATTCTGAAAAAGTACGTTCATTTGTGTTTGCCATAATTCCAATCGATTTTGTCTGATAATACATTAATTTTGGCCGTCAGGGTATATGTATGCAAACTATTATATAACTTGCCCTAATTTTAGCTTCCTACGCAATCGTCGGTGGGCTGCTGAACAGGTAGCGAAAAGACTAAGGCGCCGTTTACATGGACAAACGTTGTCCCTGGTAAAAGGGTCACCCTGCCCCCCCGAGCTACCCTAGGGGAGCCAACTTTGTGTTCATTTTACTTAGTCTCGACAGCGAGCGTTTGCATGGGGAATTCCATACTTGTCTCGGGTAGTAGGGTCACCCTGGGGTAGGGTCACCCTCTTTGCGAGGTAGGGTTACCCCAGGGGGCGAGATAAAGTTGACTCGCCTACCCGAGGCAAACCTGCGAAACAAAATGGCGGCAGAAAGTGAAACAATTGATAGAGCAGCAAATACGAAGCGAAAAAAAAATGGTCTTGGTCTCCAACAATGGTTGAAAACCTGATAATTGGCCTGAAGAAGTATAAAAGCGTCTGTGAGTTTAATTCTATCGTGTAATTCTAACAGTACAGTTTCTTCCCGACGATCGGCTATCTTAAATTAGATGCATTAAACTATACCTATCCTCCAGGGTTAAACCAATTCAGAAGCATAATCTAATTCCTCATGTAAACACACGACAAAGTTGTCTTGGGGGGTAGGGTGTCCCTCTTACCCGAGCCAACTTTTAGTCCATGTAAACAGGCCCTAACTCATGTTACGAAATTCTTCCCTCCTGTTTGGTAGGGATTGTGTGTTTTTGTCACTTTTACAAGAGTAATGAAACGTGCGGTTACAATACTTCTCAAACTCATTACAGTCAAAATGGAAATACTTTCCCACTTCTTCTGTAGTTCGTTGCGTGTTACTGTATTTCTGTAGCCGCTACCGAAGCCTGAGAAATTTTTTTGTTGAAAACTGTACATAAATAGTATAATTTAGCTTGAAATGGCATTTAATCATAATACAATGGATGTTTATCCCAAATCATAGTCAATCGAGATATGGTCTGGAAACTCGGCAAACTTCAAAGCGCCTGTAATGAGCTGGGATTTTATGTTGAACCGTACCTTACACCGTGCACATCCTTTGTTTTAGGTTTATTATTATTTAAATAGCACGGTTGAGTGATTGAACTGAAACGTTGCTATTGGACAATTCATTCATTATACTAAAATACAATGTGTTCAGTGACCGTGCACAAAAATGCATAAAGGCGAACAAAAAGATAGACCAAAGACTTTACCTGAGTTTCCAGACCATATCTCGATTGACTATGCCCAAATCGATACCAACAGGCAACAGACGAATATACATCAAGAATTGGCGACTTTTATCGCTAGACTTTCCTCACGCTTCAGTAGCGGCTACAGAAATACACAACATAGTAATTTCTTTTTGCATGAAGTCTTTGTAAAACTTGAGAGAATACAATCTCGTTCCCAGAGCCCACGTTCCCCACCCGGGAAACGAGAGACTCTGGGATAATCCGTTTCAAATCACAGGATTCGTGTTATTCCGGTTGAGGTACGCATGCGTAAATATCCGAGCGGAATCTGGATAGTATGTTCTCCTTGTTTGACTTTTCCCCAAACAAGTCAATGGCGTTGCTGGCGAAGCTCGAATTACAGCATCTACACACATACGGCGAAGATATCGATCGCGGCAACGTCTTCACAGGAGTCTTGTCGTCCGACATCTTTGTTATTTTCGTTTTATTAATTCTACTTCCGGTCACTTCAGACCAACTCATGCTCACTATTCAGCCAATAACGTAACGATTTGAAACGGATTATCCCAGAGTCTCTCGTTTCCCGGGTGGGGAACGTGGGCTCTGGGAACGAGATTGGAGAGAAGAATGAAAATCACGAGGCTCCAAGCCGCTAATTATAGCTCATGAATTATTACAGTCAACCGTAATAATTCATGAGCTATAATTAGCGGCTTGCAGCCTCGTGATTTTCATTATTTTCTCATGTTTTACAAAGACTGGAGCACCATGAAAATTACTTGGTTAACAGCCTCGTGATTTTACACCTTCGTGTTTGTAACCCCTGGTAAAACACTCCAACTTACTTTATGAAATATTACTTCTTAACCACAAATATTTATAACTCCTGACTATCTTTTCAGACCAACGATGATCAAGTACGGTATTTCAAATATCAGGGATCTCATTGGACATAAAATCGATCTCGAAATGGTGAAAAGGAATCCGATTTGCAGACTAGATACATAAAGATAATAACACATGGTTATGTTTATTAGAAATGAGAAAATAAAAAAAATAAATGTAAACTTTATTTTTTGTTGATTCCATGTTTTATAGGCTGTCTGGTCTGCGGGGGGGGGAGGGGGGGGGAGGGGAGGGGGGAGGAGGGAAGCTAATATTTTCCTCGAATATTTCATTTAGAACGTGTTCTGTGGTGACACGAGGCCCAGGTTTTTTTCTCCGATCCCTCCCCCTGTGAGATTAGAGATGACACCCTGGGTACGAGGTTAAGGTTAGCGACGCTAAATATTTTGGGCTCCCTCTTTGGGTCCAGCATATATCCTCTCATCTAGAATTCATGATTATCGTTAATTGTGAAATGGCGGCTGCCTGGAGCGCCTTTGCTTTGCGTTGACCCCCTCTCCTCCGCAGAGGTTCTTTCGGAGATCGGCTATGTCGGAGATGCGTCAAAATCGTCAGCTGGACCATAGTTAATAGAACATAGACATGGTTTGGACATAGACATAGACATGAAGCATGGTCATGTTGAACTGACAATGGAGTTCCTTATATGGAAGTAAATTCTATGGACACGTGATGACGAAGGACCACAACACGTGATGATGAAGGACCATACTAATTAAACCCGATCGTTGCTATTGGACGACTGCTTCAGTATACAGAAAATACAATACCGTGAAATTGCACAAATTTCCATAAACTTGAACAAAAACAGAACAATCACTTTGGACGAGTTTCCAAACCATGTATATGTTCTATTAACTATGGCTGGACATAAGGAGTGTAATTTTCCTTTGGACTAGTTTCGCCCGCACTACTTATGTCCAGCTGATGCCTCCGAGCATCTCCGACGACCCCCGAAACCTCCAATCTCCGAAATTTGACCTCTGCGGAGGAGAGAGGCGTCGACCTGCGTCCTTCGTAATTCAGCCGCTGGCTCAATCTCGTTCCCAGAGCCCACGTTCCCCACCAGGGAAACGAGAGATAAAGGACTGAGGGGCTAATCATCCTTACTTGCAGCCAGCGGCTGAATTGCGAAGGACGCAGATCAACGTGTCGAGGCATATCAAGGCGCTCCAGGCTGCCGCCATACGACACAGTTCAGACCATGGATCACAGCTAAGATGTTTGGTGTTGATTTTATGAAGGGAGGAAAACCGGAGAACCCGGCGAAAACCCCTCGGAGCACAGGAGAGACCAACTAACTCTACTCATGAGTCACGAAGCTCGGGAACGGGGCTATTCCCAGACGGTCACCCATCCAAGTACTAACCCCGTGTAACCGGGCTTAACTATTGGTGAGAGGCAGCGCCTTAACAGCACTCGCCACCCGTGCTCCCCTCTCCTCCGAGACTCTGGGATAATCCGTTTCACATCGTTACGTTATTGGCTGAATAGTGAGCGTGAGTTGGTCTAAGTGACCGGAGGTAGAATTAACAAAACCAAAATAACAAAGATGTCACGTTGCCGCGATCGATATCTTCGCCGTATGTGCGTAGATGCTGTAATTCGAGCTTCGCCACTAACCCCATGCATTAACTTGTTTGGGGAAAAGTCAAACAAGGAGAACATACTATCCAGATTCCGCTCGGATATTTACGCATGCGTACCTCAGTGAACTCGATGTAAGTTAAAATGTGATACCTGGAACGCTAACGAAGGACCAAAAAGTGAGGCAAAAAGTTCCAGGCCCCTGCGCGGTTTGCAGGTACGATTCAGTCTCCCACAAAATGTTTTTTACACGGCCGCCCGTCTTGAGCGAACTGCGAAGGCTCGAAAAAAGGTTTGAAAAAATTATTTATCAGACTAAACGTGCATTTAATGGTTTCCCATTGTTGTGCAGCGCTGTTGTTGTTTTATTTACTGTATAGCAGTCCAAAACTATACAGTAAATTAAGCTAGGGATGAAAATAGGCTGAGAAAACAGACGTCCGGCCTTTTGCTGGCTAGGATGAAAACAGCCAGCCGAAAAGGTGAGAACAAGAGTGAGAAAGCTATTCTTGTACGAGTTTGAAGACGTATTGATACTTTATATTTCATAATATACATCTAATGTCATTTTCTGCTCCTTTAATTTCTTGTTCAGTTTTGTTAAACGGCCTTTTGTAACTAATGATATTTTAAGAAATATAAACTGACAACTTGATTGTTTATTTTTCACGTTTACTCATGGCTAGTTGTTGTTTTCGGTACGAATGCGGAATGCTTTTTAAACAAAACGAACTGATGAAACTGGTACTAACCTAAACGGCATATTCTATACTAAGTTTGTGTTGATTTTTTGTATCCTCTTCGGAGTGATGAAACTCTAATATATATGGTTTATAATATAACGAAAATTTGATTTAATTTCTTCACTGACAAACTTCGTGCAGCAACAAATAGACAATCACTGCATAATTAGTTCGGCAGCATAGCACAACCAATCAAAATTTAAAATGCACGTTTAGCAAAGCGTGATAAAATTATTCAATAAATAATTTTTCAAACCTTTTCGAGTCTTCGCAGTTCGCTCAAGACCGGTGACCGTGTAAAAAACATTTTGTGGGAGACTGAATCGTACCTGCAAACCGCGCAAGGGCCTGGAACTTTTTGCCTCACTTTTTGCCCCCCGAATGACTGGACGTTAGCGTTCCAGGTATCACATTTTAACTTACATCGAGTTCACTGGCGTACCTCAACCGGAATAACAAGAATCCTGTGATTTGAAACGGATTATCCCAGAGTCTCTCGTTTCCCGGGTGGGTAACGTGGGCTCTGGGAACGAGATTGCCGCTGGCTGCGAGTAAGGACGATTAGCCCCCAGTCCTTTGTCCCTTATATATAATTGTGGTTTAATTTAATACAAAAGAAACTAAATCAACTAATACTGTTACATATATATACCGAGAAAATATAACTCGATTACTTAAACTGTTCCTCCAGCTTTTAGATCTTGATATACTGGTAATTAATTAACTGGCACTTTGTATATATACCTAAATGCACATAAATTCCGCTAAATAGGAAAGAACTAAGAGATCAGTGGGTAAAAAAAACCCATTTAACCTAAACTGAGAAGTTCCTTACTAATAATTGTCAACAAACTTCGACTTTTCTATATAGTTATATGCTTTAAATTATATTTATATTCCTAGAAGGCTAGATTACATAAAGTTCTGTAATGTTTTTACTGCGTGTTCGAAGGAGGTTTGGCCGTCACGATGTCACATTGATGACTACTGTTGTTCCATTGCCACTCCCTCGGAAGTACCACTGTCGCCATTTTGTGTGTGTGTCGTGGTGCTTTCGTCTTCTTGTCGTGACTTTTTTGTGGGTAGTTGCTGGTTTTGTTCAGTTTGTTCTTCCTCTTCAGGCTTTCTCTGTAGCAAGAAGACATGCAGGTGCCGTTATGTAGTGAACGTACATAGCAGCCATACAGTAGGGAGGGGAAAGTAGTACCGATAGTTAATTGAATTGCAGCTTAATAATTAATTTAACAGTGCCGTAGCAGGGGGCAGCTTTACTCCCCCTCCCCCACTTTTTTTCCAGATCAAATTTTTAGACCCCGTTTACACGGTACCGGACGAATTCGAGACCGGTCTCGAATTAGTACGGTTCCGCCTGTTTACACGGAAGACAAATTCGGAACCGTTCTCGAATTAGGACAAGGGAGCACGCCAGACTGACCTGTGTTTCTTCTTCTTTGTTCGGAGTTCTTTGATTTATATTCAGCCATTTTGAATAATGCGGTATATATCATTAGCGTATCGCAGGCGCGGGTTACGGGGCCGAAGGAAACCCGAGCGCGTTCCGAAAATTAAATAACGGTCGGAAGGAAGATAAATAGAAGGGGAGTGAAACGCCACAGATTTTGTAAGATGATGCTGGTTGACCGTTGCTAGGAACATTTCCGTTGCTAGGAACATTTCTAATTATGGTCGATATACATGTATGTCACTATCCATCCAAAATGAAATAGTGAAATAAAAGCAGCCTGCTGCGAGGGCAGTGTTGAAATGCAAGTCGAAATATAGCAAGGTTGGTGTACTGCCGAAATATGAAACGTAATGTCTAACATTTTGACTTAATATTAAAGGGCCTTGGCTCCAATCGCTCGAAACGCGAGACATCTACGTTCTATGTTTCGGCAGTACATAAACAAACTAATACTATCAGTAGTAGATCGAAGGCGGATTTCAGTTGATATGTGAGTAAATTAAATAATATTACAATTTTACGACGTGTTTGGACGATGTAATTTAAATACAGCATTCGAACAGTATTTTCTTTCTCTGACTCTGTCTTTGCAAGTGGTTCGCTGTTGGCTAGCGATTATGTTTTAATAGTGTTTACTAGACAGGAATTGAGGAATATCAGAAACGCTGGGACGGCTGGGTCATGGGTTGTAACTGCTGGCAACTTATAAACGTTTGTTAAACTAACCTCGCATGAACAACCAAATTGATTGTTGACAGATCAAGGGCTACGAGCATAGCTAGTTTTCAAAACCCAAATAACGCATCGCTATTGGTCAATACTCCTTCACGTGACGGTTGTTTCACTCCTCTCCTTTTTTCTTCCCTCCTTTCTCCGCCCTCGTAAACGCTCGGGCCTCGGGTTTCCTTCGGCCCCGTAACCCGCGTCTGCGATACGCTAATGATATATACGGCATTATTCAAAATGGCTGAATATAAATGAAGGAACTCCGAACAAAGAAGAAGAAACACATGTCAGTCTGGCGTGCTCCCTTGATTAGGACCGTTCCGCCTGTTACACGGCGAAATAAGGCGAATTCGAGACTGGTCTCGAGTACGTCCGGTACCGTGTAAACGGGGTTTTAGACGTTGGTTCATTTGGGTTAAATTGAAGTAAAACTGAACGTAACCCTAGCCGGCGGAGAAAATGATTCTCAAGATATAAGGATTGCACCATAGTTATTGGAGGGAGATGGTTTGGAAACTCGGCAAAAGTCATTGTTCTATGGTTTTGTTCAATTTGTCTAATTTCACGGTTACTGAGCGTATTGTATTTTCTGTATAATGAAGCAGTCATCCAATAGCAACGTTCGGGTTTAATTAGTGCAGTCCTTCGTCGTCACGTGTTGTGTAAGTCATTTGTTCGTGGTGTAGTCCTTCATCGTCACGTGTCCATAGAATTTCCTTTCTTCAACCTTCCTCCAACATGAACACAATAACATGACTATTGCATAATCTTTAAAGACAATCGAGCTTCCAACCCATCCCCCTCCTATGATTGCACGTAGTTCAAATCAAGTAACAGCATGTTTCATAATACATTCAAAGTCATAAAATGTGTTGGGTTTTTTGTGGTTTTATATAAAGGCCCTAGGAACGAGGTTGATGCCTTCTGCTTCCGTACGCAGTCCATAGAGATCATAAAAATACTAGAGGGGGCATTGGCGGGAAAATTTGGTAACCACATGGCAGCCGCCATTACCTATGATATTTCAGTCAATTGGGTGGCAAATGTACTAGACCCAGTCCTTTGCCAACCAACGCGCCTAATGTTTGCCTCCAAAAAAATCCAAGATGGCGGCGTTCAATTGGTTACCCGCGGTTGACTGAAATTAAGATAGAATGCCCCCTCTAGTATTTATATGATCTCTATGACGCAGTCACCCACAAGAAACTTGCTGCGTGGCTGCTGCCCAGTATCGACAGAGCGCATGGAATGGGCAACACCCTTTCACAAAGAATGTTATTTAGGTCTTTTATTACCAAAGTTACTATCCTAATTCGCCTAACCCGTTAAATAAGTATAGAATACACAATTTTCACCCTATGATGTCAATTTCGTTTCAATTTTTCTTTTGAATTCTTTTCAATTTCGTTTGTCTCAGCTTTTGTATATTTAATAGAATTCAAAAAGCTGAAAATGACGTCAATAGCGGAAAATAACGTACTCCACATTTATTAAAAGTGCGGAATTAGAATTATTTTATGTGCACATAAATTAGCCCTTATGACCTCGTTTTAAAGTGAAAATTATTTTGAATTTCCCACATGAAAACGAGTTCATATAAGGGCTAATTTATATGTATATAAAAGAATTTTAATTCGGCGGCCATTTTGGAATGAAGTCTATACACGGATGGCGTAGACGCACCTTCGTTCTTCTTACAAGATAACTTATATCGTCCGCTTTTTTCTTTGGTTCAACCTAACAACAGAAAACACATGACATGAGTGATAACAGAGATTGGGAAAAACAAAGATTGAGAACGTTTTTCACAAAATTATAAAAAAATTTTCTTCACCAAGAATTCATAGAAAATGTAGTTTAATCGAATGAAATACCAAATACCAACCTCGTCCCCAGGGCCATTTGTACGCTTGCTATTAGTGTTCTGGACATTCCTAGGGAACTGGGCCAAGATGGCGGGAACAAATGGCCCTGCATGGTGGAGGCCAGGCTATCTCAACCTCTGATTGGTCAAGAGCTTATGGCGTAAATGAGACGGTTTGATTTTGTATTTTTTAAAAACATTTGTATTTTGACCTTGTCAGTTGTTCCTGCACACGGCACGGGAAATTATATTTAAACCATGCAATAATTAGGTGTAATTAGGTATAATTACTGTGTAAAGAACTGAGTTCTAGTTAATAAAATGCGCAATATACTGCGCATTTTGAGCTAGCCTCCACCAGGGCCATTTGTTCCCGCCATTTTGTTTTATTCGCCATCTTGGCCCAGTTCCCTACAAATGAGGTTGACCAAATCTACTAACTTGTGGTATAACAGTCCCTACTACCACACCTACCACACCTACCACACTAACTTAGATGAACAACTCAGGCATGTACAATATATTCTTCACATTTACAAAAAAAGGACTTTCAAGTTCAGACGTTACCACTTGAGCTGTACTGGTACTTGGGTTTGTCGACGATGAAGTTCCAAAACCTACTGATGTTATTCCCATCTACAACGGGGAAAAAATAAGTACTTATACGAAAAAATGTTTTCAGTAATAAAAAGTTCACTGAGACGTTTATAAATGGAACGTCGGTGAGCGACAGTTGACACACACAGGGCTAAAAACCTACTCTTTAAAGGGGTTTACATGGAAATAGGCCAGCCGGCCAGTCGTCCTGGCCATCTTCACGTGCACGATGCGATTTTTCTTGCAACTTGCAACAAATCACTGAATGTTGCAAGTTGCAAAAAAGATCGCATCGTGTAACACCCCGCCCGTAGCAACTTGCGATTTTGTTATTTTTGCCGTGTTGCAAGTTGCAAGAAAAGTTGGATGGGTTCTACTTTTTGCTGCAACTTGCAACAAAGTTCGCAAGTTGCAGAACGTGTAACACCCTTTGCAACACAATTCTTTTCAAGGCTAGCCAATCAGGTGTAAGAATTTCTGGATACCGCGCGCGCACGCACAAAAAAACATGGCGGATCAAGGTGACGATGACATATTCGAGGAAAATGTGTTTGCGTGTAACACCCCTCTTGGCAACTTGCGATTTTTTTTAATGGGTAAATTTGTTGCAAGTTGCAAGAAAAATCGCATCGTGTAACAGTAGCTTTAGAAAGGCTGAAAAAAGGTATTGTGCGCACGAGTGTGAAAGGCTAGCCCTCCTGGAAAGGCTAGAAAATATATTTAAATGCGAGGTGAAATTTAGCCCTCTTACTAGGGCTACAATCGTGGACAAAACAGGTTGAGACAACATCATCAACACACTATCGCACATTTGTTTGCCCAATATAGCAAAATATTTAAGTAGAGTATTAAAGTAAAGGGCAAAGCCGAATATTGTACTTAATTTTATTACCAAATAAATAGCAACAGTTATGACGTTTCAAAATGGCTGCCAATTACCCTTCACACTAGTTTAATTCGAAAAAAACTTTGGTGACCCCCAATTTTTTTTTCATTAAAACTTTTCTTGAAGTATGAGTAATCAATAGGCCGATTTTAAAAAAATTCTGTAGAACGAAATTTTTTTTAAATTAACAAACATGATTTTTCCAGCAAAAAAATTATTATTTTAAATCGGCCAATTGATCACTCATACTTCAAGAAAAGTTAATGAAAAAAAAATTGGGGGTCACCAAAGTTTTTCTCGAATTAAACTAGTTTGAAGGGTAATTGGCAGCCATTTTGAAACGTCATTGTTGCCATAGCAACAACCGTTGCTATTTATTAGGTAACAGTTTTTGATTGTCAGACTGTTTAACTATGCATAACATTTAGTTTTATTTTTCCCCCGAATTGTTTAATCACGTGTTTTGGACTCTCAAACTTGTATTTTCCATTTTTCAAGAAACTGTATGGAGCCACCTTAATTTAACCCTTTCATGCATGGCTTTCCGAGACGTCTCGTCTTGACGAGTAACATCGTCTGGCCAAAAGAACTCACAACGGGAAAACAAGCACTGTGAGTTGTTTTTAATTAGATGCAGACACTCGTAGCGAGCTGGTTTTTGCGATGACTGGAAAAGAGCCTTTAGACAAAGTAGAAAGATAAAGTTGTTCAACAAAGCTAACGATATGGCTAAAGTTCCCTTTTAAATACTTTGACGCAAAGTTCTCTTGAAATTGTCTTACCTGCTTCTTGATTTCATTTCTCACTTTCTCGTTTTCGTTTTTGGCGTCGAGGCACTAAAATTACATCATGAAATAGAAGTACAAAGTCAGAAAGGAAATCAAAGCTAAAAATAAGAAACATAAATAGCTAAAGGTCTATTCTTATATATAGGTTTACAAAAATATTTTCGACTTTTTTATGATTATAATTTATAAATTTGGGCTTGGAAATTAATTACGACATATGCAGCACCGAATTTATAAAACACCACGTCTAATAAATAAATAAACAACCGTTTCCCTGTTTTACATAGGCACTAGCAACCCAATTTTATTTTTGGGGCAGGGATTTTGCCCGAAAAATTAAAGGCCAAATATTGATATTTAAATTCTATTTTTCAATCGTACTTCAACGTATGACGCTTGCATGTAGGGAACTTTTCACAGCGATACATAACAATTTTTTCCCCAAAAAATTTGGGAGAGCAGTACCGCCCAGACACACCGCCTCCTACGCCTATGTTGTTTTATGTATTGTGGAACTACTGGCGTATGTTGATTAGCTATTGAGCACGAGTAAGATGATAATCATAGCATAGGTAATGTGGAAGGGGAACTGGAAAGGAAACTTAAAACAATGTTACAAAACAGGAAACATGTTTGCACACCTTGCTATAGCCTTGCTATGGTAATTTTACGCTTATAAGCGACTAAGGGGGGCGATTACATGGAGCGAGCTAGCCCAGTTAACCGGGATGAGTTTACGAAACGATTACATGGAGCGGGCTAGCCCGGTAAGCCGGGATGATTTCAGGCCGAAATTCGCAATTACCAAGTAAATAAGGGCAAAGCTACGTTAGTTTTACTTCAGTTTTATATATATATATATACATATAATTAGTCTATTATTTATTTTGTAAGCCCATCCTTAATAAAAAGATTGTTATAATGCACGAAATCGTCTTCGCGAAAACTAATTAATTTATTAAATCTTGATCACGAAACACACAAACAACGTTTTGATGTTCTATTTCAGTTCCTTTCAGCACTACTTATTCACACAGTCGAGCAAACGAACGCGTGTCGAAGCGAGTTCAACAGTTTTTCAGCCCGGTTTGCCGGGCTGAAAACGATTACATGGACATTTTCATCCAGGTTAACCGGTCCAGCCCGGTCCATGTAATCGCCCCCTAATGCACTTAACACGGGTGGTCCCACATGGCTAAAATCAGACACTATATACTGAACTTAAGTGATATTACACTATTGTTTAATTTCAGCAATACTGCTGATCGTGGCCATGTGGGACCACCCGTTAGGTGCATTAGCTGCTTATAAGTGTATAAGTATGTACAAGTTGTGCAAACATCGTTTCCGGTTTCGTAAGTTTCTTATCCAGTTCCCCTTCCATTATCTATGATCATAGCTACATTCAGATATAGGCCCGTTTTCCATTTCAACCGTACCGTGTTTTCTTGTCCGAAAAACTCATTAAAAATTCATGAGGAAAACACAAACGAAATCAGTACCATGTGGTTTTATACCTGATAAAACTTACTGACGTCAGAAAGAATGCTAATGAACATACAATTTTATATAAAGAATACTAATAAACATAACAACCAATAACGAAACGTCCTTTAAGCCGTTCAATAAACTCGCATCACATGTTTTATCAGTGCTCGAGTCATTTATTAAAATTACTTAAGGTCATTATCTGCTTGGGAGGTCACAAGACAAAGATAACTCCACGTTTCGTATGCGGTACGTAATATATCATACACGAGGAGGAGTGTTTCATCAGGATATCCAAACACTGAGACGTTTGTTGAAAACAGAGGCGAAGCCGAGGTTTTTAAACAAACTTCGAGGTGTTTGGATATCCTGATGAAACACCCCTCCGAGTGTATGATATAGCATCTTAAACAAATCAGTATTTTAAAGGCACAGTGTTGCGTACCACGTAATATAATTGACCGCTGATTAGTGATTTGTATCTGCGGGGGGGCGCTAACGAGGTTCGGTTCATTGATGATACCGATTCAGTTACGGAAAATATAGAAACTGAAGAAGAACATTCTACTATAAGCGATGAAGAAGTAAGTTCATTCAATTGTTTTTTTTAAAACGATCTTTCTACTCCAATTCATAACACAAATCAAGTACAAGTAATACAACACCTATTACGACGCCATGTTGAATTGCTTTGAATTTGTTCATGATTTTTTTCAAAACGAAGGGTTTATGCGCATGCGCGTGGTACCCAACACTGTGCCTTTAAGAGAAAATCAAGATGAAAGTTTGCTTAATTTATGTAATTTCTTCCTCCGATATCCAAACCACCGACACGGTACTGATTTCCTTTGTGTTTTCATCATGAATTATTAATGAGTTTGAGATGGTTGAATAGCGTGCCGTCGAGCTGCTATTTTTTAGCACAAAATGCGGACAAACAAACCAAAATTGACTTTCAAATGATTGCAAATGAGCATTATCTATTGTTCGGGCTGCAAGAATTATGGGTAAAAGCGGACAAACTTAAACAGTGACGTCATGACGACGGAGCGCTATACTGAAAAATGGCCTTATATATTCTACACATGACAAGAATGAACTATGTAGATTTCAAAGCCAGCTAACCCTCTCTTTAATTTCTGGCAGCAATTCCTCCAGGTCTGCTAGTTCATTTCTGTCTTTCACGTATGGATCCTGGACGGACGCCTTGCCCTTTCCTTTGTCGTGTTTCTCCTCTTTTTCCATTCGTGCCTTGATGTTTTTTATTCTCAACTCAATCACTTCGGTTGCACTGCTGTAATGTTCCGCTGATTTATCGTAGTTGACTGATAAACCGTAGGCTAGACCTAAGGTGTAGTACCTTTAAACGGGTAAAGGACAAACAAACTGTACAGTAGTAACAACTGGGGCATTCTCGTTCCCAGAGCCCACGTTCCCCACCCGGGAAACGAGAGAATCTGGGATAATCCGTTTCAAATCGTTACGTTATTGGCTGAATAGTGAGCACGAGTTGGTCTGAAGTGACCGGAAGTAGAATTAATAAAACCAAAATAACAAAGATGTCGGACGACAATACTCCAGTGAAGACGTTGCCGCGGTCGATATCTTCGCCGTATATGTGTGTAGATGCTGCAATTCGAGCTTCGCCAGTAACCCCATTGACTTGTTTGGGGAAAAGTCAAACAAGGAGAACATACTATCCAGATTCCGCTCGGATTTTTACGCATGCGTACCTCAACCGGAATAACAAGAATCCTGTGATTTGAAACGCATTATCCCAGAGTCTCTCGTTTCCCGGGTGGGGAACGTGGGCTCTGGGAACGAGATTGTATTCTCTCATGTTTTACAAAGACTTATTGCAAAAAGAAATTACTATGTTGTGTCGCTACTGAAGCGTGAGGAAAGTCTAGCGATAAAAGTCGCCAATTCTTGATGTATATTCGTCTGTTGCCTGTTGGTATCGATTTGGGCATAGTCAGTCGAGATATGGTCTGGAAACTCAGGTAAAGTCTTTGGTCTATTTTTTTGTTCGCCTTTATGCATTTTTGTACACGGTCACTGAACACATTGTATTTTAGTATAATGAATGAATTGTCCAATAGCAACGTTTCAGTTCAATCACTCAACCGTGCTATTTAAATATTAATAAACCTAAAACAAAGGATGTGGGCTCTGAGAACGAGATTCCAACTGGGGTAGAAGTACCAAATCCAGAACTCGCAATAGAGATTTTAGGGACTTTAAGATGCTAGCACGACGGCGGCCGTTAAAAAGCAACATAAATTTTATAATTTAAAGAAGTCGCAGTTAACTGACTATTATATTTGATATCTGAAGTTAGTTTAATGACTTCCAAAACGCGCCGGTATTGCTAAAATGATCGTTGTGTCTGTATTGAAGTCAATCTCAAGCAACAGTTGTCATATTTAACTTCAAATATCAAATACAATAGTCAGTTAACTTCATGCGACTTTTTTAAATTGTAAAATTCATGTTACTTTTTAAAGTGGTTATCTGATGAAAATATTGTTTGCAATGTTTTTGCGTAATCCTAAAGAAATAGATGTTATGTTATATAGCGGTCGTGCAAAGTTTCATTTCAAAATTGTTGAAGAAAAGGGGTGATATTTAACGTGTGAAGTTCGTATTTTAGAGCGCCGCCATTAAAGTGGCCGAGCTTGAGAAGAATGAGTCGAGGAAGCTTATCATGTCATAGCCTGGTACCCTGGCCCAATTTCAAAAGAAATATGGGCCAGGTAACCACTAATTAGATTCTCGCGTCAGCAGGGCTAAATCCACTTATGACGATTGCAGTTTTACTCATAGCCACTAAAAACGCGCGAAATTTTAACCAATAGGAAAGCAGAAGTCTTTAGTGGTTACCTGGCCCATATTCTCTGATTGGGCCGGGGTACCAGGCTAATGATGTCATAGACTCAATAACAACAATTTGTTGACAACGACAATGATCTTTTGTTTTTGTTGAGTCTATGACGTCATAAGTTCTCTCCAACTCATTTTTCTCAAACACGCTCCAAAATACAAATTTCGCACGTAAAATACAACTTTGTTTTTGAGATTTTCGAAATGAAACTTTGCACAATTACTATAAAGGCACCTGAATGTTAGTTTCGCGACTTGTGGACCTACAAGTACTTGTAACCGAGCGGTTAAGACTCGTTCCCGAAGGACTGGGCACAGTCTAAGGTATAATTACCTAAAAATAACCTTGCTCTGCTATCTGAGTTCTAGTGGCCCAATGGTTAGAGCGTCTGGCTAGCTTTCAGAAGGTTGCGGGTTCGAGTCCCGCTTAGAGCTCAGAGTTTTTCTCTTTTCAGAGTATTACTAACTAACACAGCTTGTACAGCAAACAACTGACAATTATTAAATCACTGAATGTTGCAAGTTGTATAAAAAATCGCACCGTGTAACACCCCGTAGCAACTTGCGATTTTGTTATTTTTGGTTATTTTTGCAAGTTCCTAGAAAAGTTGGATGTGTTCTACTTTTTGCTGCAACTTGCAACAAAAATCGCAAGTTGCTGAACGTGTAACACCCTTCCTGCAACTTGTGATTTTTTTTTTCACGAGTAAATTTGTTGCAAGTTGCAAGAAAAATCGCATCGTGTAACAGCACCTTAACTACCATAATATCTTTAGGATTA
Source organism: Paragorgia papillata (assembly GCA_035771165.1). NCBI lineage: Eukaryota > Metazoa > Cnidaria > Anthozoa > Scleralcyonacea > Coralliidae > Paragorgia > Paragorgia papillata. Next base: position 1,895,819 of record JAWNZC010000406.1, read on the forward strand.
TGCAGAAACATTACCAACAATATTTTCTTAAGAGAACCACTTTAATCGCCACCGTCGTCATAGCATCTCAAGAGGGACCGTCTCCTAACTTATACGCTAACCCGGCAGACCAGTGTGTTTACAGGCCATATTATACACTATATAATAAGTAATATTGGGCATTTCACTCGATTACATAGCATGTTCTAAGGATTTTGGGTGAAGGAAAATTCGAGTGTAGAATAAATACATTTTAAGACCAAACCGGGACCAGTTGCGAAAAATGCTACGCCCTCCGTGGCTCAGTGGTCAGAGCATTGCACTAGAATCGCAAGGTCGTGGGTTCAATTCCTGCCGGAAGGCCTGTGTAGTTGCATTTTTCAAATTCGCAACTGGTCCCGGTTTGGTCTTAAAATGTATATATTCTACACTCGAATTTTCCTTCACCCAAAATCCTGAGAAAAAATTATACACTATAAATACTGACGCACTAACGTGTATAAATGTGACTCGAACTTCGACTTTTCGAACTCAAATAATTATTATATCAATAAAGTTAAGATCGTGAAAGGATACGTCTCGGCCAGAAGTCTATCATCTGGTTGCAACAACGTTTTCTGGATATTCAAACATTTTGTTGTTTCACTGACGCCATCCGTAAACTGTTCTATACAGCAAATAATACATAAAAAGAAAGACGAGAAAATTAACTGGGGGAGAATGGGATTTTTTTTTGCGTTTCATCGAAATTGATGTGTACTTAAAGTGGTTCTCTTATCAAAATATTGTTGGTAATGTTTCTGCATAATCCTAAAGATATTATGGTAGTTGGTAATTGAGAAAAGTTTCATTTTGAAATTCTCAAAAACAAAGTTGTATTTCGGAGTGCTTCCATTAAATTGGCCGTGTTTGAGAATAACGAGTCGAGTCGAGGAGAACTTATGACGTCATAGACTCGACAAAAACAAAAGATCATTGTTGTTGTCAACAAAAGGGTGATTGTTGTTATTGAGTCTATGACGTCATAAGCTTCCTCGACTCATTCTTCTCAAGCTCGGCCACTTTAATGGCGGCGCTCCAGAATACATACTTTACACGTAAAATATCACCTTTTCTTTAACGAATTTTGAAATGAAACTCTGCACGATTACTAACTACCATAACATCTTTAGGATTATGCAAAAACATTGCCAACAATATTTTCATCAAAGAACCAGATCATCCATTGAAACATGACCACTGATAGTGAGGAATACCACCACTGATCTCTATATAACTGGATTGCTCATCCCTTATGTTCAGTAGTAAACATTTTGAAGCCATTGGCGGCCATATTGGTACTCCAGGTCCTGTGTGACGTGCGGGCTTAAGAGTAGTAAGAGTTTACCGGGGAGTAAAAAACCCCGAAAAAGTCAAACAATCGTCCACTTTGGAAAAGACTGGTGCGAGAGTAGCCAATGGTATACGGTTATTTACACGGATATTTATTAAAAGTGTATTTATTTTAATAATTCGACAATGTATTTGGAAATGAATGTTTTGATTCTTTTCAGTTTGGGTCAGTCAAGCTGAACTAAATATTCAGAAACAATTGAACCTGACAAGGCGCGATAAACTTAGTGAAGACTGGGTCCGAGTCAAAAATGAGTCAAAATATGGCTCATTTTTTGCAGCCTGTGCCAGGGCCATTTGTTCCCGCCATTTTGTTTTTGGCCGCCATCTTGGCCCAGCCCCCACAAATGGCCCTGGGGACGAGGTTGAGCTCTGCTGTATTCGTGTCTCGTTTCCATTGCGCGTGCATGTCAGTTTCTTGGTTACAATCTCGAGCCCAGTCCAAAGCAGGGCAGAAAACAAGACAAGAACCGGTTAAACGGGTCTTAAACGGGTTACTTCGTCCTAAATCTTGGACGAAGCCAAACACGAATACAGCAGAGCCTACTTTTCTTCCTCTCTCTCAGCGAAGAAATAAGGAAAATTAAGAAGGCTCTGCTCGTAGGGTAATGAAGGCTTTGTAACGGCATAATATGTTTTACTACGAAAGGTATATAAATAGTTTTATAATGAGGTTGTGGACTGATTTCGTTGGTGTTTTACGAGCTTTATGATGTAGGCAAGTTTCCTGATAAGTTGTACGTATACATGTAGTGCATGTGGTACGTTTGCGAGCTTGGTGTAATGTAACAGACGTTCGGTCAAGACGTTCGGACGTTCGTCAAGCTCAAATAGGCAAGTTTATCGATTACCGGGCAAAGTAAAAAAACCTACAAAATAACACGTTTTATTTTTCTCAGGTCCGTAACTGCAGGTCCGTAACAAAAATGCCGGCTTCTGATTGGCTAAATACGAGGTCCGTATCACACAAGTACGGACCTCTCGTTTTTCCCGCCAAAACTAATATGGGGGTGAAAAACAGTTTTCAAACCAAAAAAGTGGTGAAAATGTACTCCGACGATAGTGAGCATAGCGAGAGCGAATTTTATTATCCCCAAGAAGACGTCCCAAGCACAAGCGCTGGAAATTTAGTCTATTCAGACCCAAACGCGAACGAAAACGGGTGTTACAATGGCAGCGATATTGACATCCAAAATTATATTGAGAGTCAACGACCGGAAAACACGAAGAAGAAAACGGAATACGATATAAATGTCATTACCAGGTACTTTTTGTCTATAAATGAAGTACGAGAAATTCAAACCATACCTGCCAAGGAATTAAACATCCTCCTCGCCAAATGTTTCGTTAACGCTCGCAAGAAAAATGACGACGTTGACGAACCTTCGTCTCTCACAGTTTTTCAGAGAAGTCTTTCAGAGAAGTTGACTTGTGACAATTATTTTGTTTTAATGTGGGGAAAATAAATAAGTTATTTACCAAACTTTGTCGGTCCGTACTGGAAAAATATTGCCCAAGGTCTTGACTGTACGGAACGAGGCAATATTTTTCCAGTACGGACCTCCAGTTTGGTAAATAACATATATTTACTGCTTAATAACACTAACAAATGCGGAAATTAAGCTTCTAAACCTTGTCCACTGTTCTTTGTTTGATACCAATAGCAGAAATTTTCTTAATGTGGCCCTTTTCGTGCCACGAAAACATACAATTTACCGTGGCGGCCATCTTGGTACTCCACATTCGTCACCTCTAGTGGCTTCATTTTTGGAGCCGGATCAGCAATCCAGTTATATAGAAATCAGCGACTACCACCATGAGACACACAATTCGATAAACCGCCTGAGCGGTGACGTCAGACCTAAGTACCAGTCTCATCATATACACGCGTGCTTCAGAACGACGGGACTATTCCAAAGACTCTGATTTACTAAAAATCTCTAAACCAGCAAACACAATATGAGCCACCTCTTATAGTGTTCTTTTATGGTTTAATAGTATACGTCTTCTACTAAGCTATAAACCAGGTATTCTTTTTAAACTCATTCAACTTATATATATATTTCATAGAATTACCTTGCTCCATGTTAATTTCCCCCAACATCAAATGTGTTTGAGCTAGTTTTAATTGGCTTTCTTGATTACTTACTCTGAAGAAAAAGTATAAAAAACAGTATTTGATGGAGATCGAGACATACCATCCAAACAGTTGAAATAAAAGTAGTGTGCTGCGTAGTCAGTGTTGAAATACAAATCAAAATATAGTTTGATATATAGTAAGGTTTGAGTACTGCTGGAGATATTGAACGTTAGAAACTACGTTCAATAGTTTCGGCAGTATTCGAACCTTACTATATTACAGTTGATATCAGTAGACTATGCATAGTACATCTCAAACTCATTAATAATTGATATTGAGATAATAAGTCAATTAATAATGAGATAATAAGCCAATTACAATAGTTCATTCAATCACCTGATTGAAGTTGGATACTTCAATCTCAAACTCATTAATAATTCATGAAGAAAACACAAAGGAAATCAGTACCGTGTCTGTGGTTTGGATATCGGAGGAAGAAATTACATAAATAAAGCAAACTTTCATCTTGATTTTCTCTTAAAATACGGATTTGTTTGAGATGCTATATCATACACTCGGAGGAGTGTCTCATCAGGATATCCAAATACCTCGAAGTTTGTTCAAAAACCTCGGCTTCGCCTCGGTTTTCAACAAACGTCTCGGTGTTTGGATATCCTGATGAAACACTCCTCCTCGTGTATGATGTATTACGTAAAGCCCAGGATATTAGATGAAAACCGGTGTTTATCTAATTCTTAAGATCTCAATTATCTATGCAAAATAAACAAGTTGCTGTACGAATAGATTTTACACACACTCATGAATAAAATATCATGATGGTTTATTTTAATTGCATTTTTCAATTGAAATCGCTCGATTGAGATGCCATATCAACAACTCGTTTATCGTGTTTCATCAGGGGAACCCAAACACTCGAAAACAATAAAACACTCAAACTCGTTGATGATATATTACATCGTGTATGAATAAATGTTATCTATTGAGCGTCCAAAAGCTTTATACTTTGATAGTGTACATTTCATGTCAAGCCAAGCACTTTCGGTAAGAGTAGCCAAAAATTGACAACTGGAGTTTAACTACCTGCAAAATTGTCTATTCATCTGCTTGTCTGACTTTCTGTCTCTCCATCCATCCGTCCGTTTGTCTGTCGGTTTGTCCGTCGGTTTGTTCATCCGCCCATAGGTCTGTCTATCTATCTGTCTGTCGGTTTGTCCGTGCGTCCGTCCGTCTGTATGTCCGTCAAAAAGTTAATCGGAGAAAAACGTCATTATCATGCAATCTAACCTGCAATCAGGCCAATTGTACTCAGGTTACATGCAATCAGGATCACTGTTGTTTAGTATTTATTTAAAATGCATATGAAGTTAAAATCTGCGATAGAGCAAATTTGAAGTGCATAATATAAATAACCAATATCCAAAAAATGAAATAAATGTGGCATGTACTTTTCGAGATATTTAGTGCCAAAGTTGCTACCCTGATGTTACAAAATAAGGAAAGACTGAGATTGAATATATAGGGCAGATGACGTATGCCGTTGGATTAAAATACACTGTCGTTGTGCATCGTTGCCCAACTACATACGTCATCAAGCGCTCTAACAGAGCGATAAATTTCTTCAAAAATGGATAAGCCATGGCAAACTTTGATAGTTTATAGCTCAAATACAATACAGCAGATTTGCTCTAAATTTTCAGTTAATGTTCCTGTCACGCTGACAGTCTATTCAAAACAGACGTTTTTCGCTTCATTATACGCCTGGTTTCCATGGCCTGGCTGCCCAAATCTCTCCAATCAGATGAGAGGTATTTCGAATCGCCCAATCTGATTGGATGGATTCAGGCGATCGGGACGATTGGGGCGATCTTATGGAAACCGGGGGGCAGCCCCCTAGTTGTCGGAGAAAATAAATCAAGTCGGGCAACAGTAACATCAGACTCGGGCAACTAGCCTATTTCATTCTAGCCCGCTATCATAGTCCCTACTCCGTAGAAATAAATTGTCTGGAAACGCGGCCAAAGTCTTTGTTCTAGGTTTTTGTTCACGTTTGTGCACCTTATTTCACCTTAACGCTTGCTGAACACATTCTATTTTTGGTATAATGAAGCAATCAACCAATAGTAGAGTTACTTTTTAAATATTAATGAACGTAAAACAAAAGATTGTGCACCTTATTTGCCACCCTCAACCTAAATCGTAGCTCATTGTTAACCGCTTTGATGTTCGCCGCGTCTCCAGACAATATAATTTTAGGGACTATATGCCGCTATTAATGGGTTATAGTAATAAACCAATCATATAGCCATAGGAACACATATCATAGGGCGCTTTCCAATTGACAAGGTTAGACCGATCAGTCCGGCCAGAATGGACTTGCTTTCGATTAGGACCAAATTTTCCAGTCAGACCATCCCAGGTCTCAAACGAATCGTGTTCCATTTAACCAGACTGACCGGTCTAACCGTGTAAATGGAAAGCCCCCTTAGACACTTCAATCTCAACATGGTTAATACCTAACTACATTTTCAATAGGAAACACAACTGAAATAATGTAGTGGTATGATATACCTTTTAAATATAATTCTTGCCAACTCAAGCATTTCCCATGCCAGTTGTATAGTAGGCACTCCATCGGCATCGATTGGCTAAAGATAAAAAACAAATAGCCGGTATAATTTACGGTATATCATTTCAAAGTTGACCAAATTCACACAGAGATTTCGAATTAAGGTAGTTCCAACGATTTCGCCTACGCAAATTAACCACCAGCTCTGCTATAGATACCATTTTTGCCGTACTTCTTCTCTGCTAGATAAATCCAAAACTCGCAGGAGTAAACTCTTCCATCTGAATTGCCTCCTGACAACGTATCAAATACAAACACAAACACAAACACAAACACAAACACAAACACAAACACAAACACAAACACAAACACAAACATCAAAACCCTGGCAAAACCACTCCTTATATAAAAAGTAAAAACCAACATAATTATGTGAAGTATAGTATCTTTAATAGATACCTCATCTTCTCCATCATCTTTACTCTCCTTCTCACCATCTTGCGCTTCTGTTTTGTCATCTTCATCTTCTCCTATATCTTCTCCTACGCCTTCATCTTCTCCGGCAATCTCTTCACTTTCATCTATTTCCTTCTTTTCTTCACTACATCCCTCTTTACTTTCCTTGGTAGCCTCCTCGCTTCCCTTAGTAGCCTCCTCGCTTTCCTTAGTAGCCTCTTCGCTTTCCTTAGTAGCCTCCTCGCTTTGCTCAGTAGCCTGTTCACTTTCTTTAGCAGCCTGTTCACATTCCTTGGTAGCCTCCTCGCTTTCCTTGGTAGCCTCCTCGCTTTCCTTGGTAGCCTCCTCGCTTTCCTTAGTAGCCTGTTCACTTTCCTTAGCAGTCTCTTCACATTCCTTGGTAGCCTCCTCGCTTTCCTTGGTAGCCTCCTCGCTTTCCTTGGTAGCCTCCTCGCTTTCCATGGTAGCCTCCTCGCTTTCCTTGGTAGCCTCCTCGCCTTCCTTAGTAGCCTGTTCACTTTCCTTAGCAGCCTCCTCGCTTTCCTTGGTAGCCTCCTCGCTTTCCTTGGTAGCCTCCTCGCCTTCCTTAGTAGCCTCTTCACTTTCCTCAGTAGCCTCTTCTTTTTCCTTAGTCAGAGCCTCTTCACTTTCCATAGCAACTTCTTCACTGGCTGGTTCTTTAGTTTCACCACTCCCACCAGCAACGTCTTCCTTAGCTTCTGATGTGCTGCCTTCCCCTTCTAGCAAAGAAAGAACATATGTTGAATTACAGTACAATGTTGGCAGTAAATCTGTATAAATTGCTTACAGTCAAAATGGAAATACCTTCCCACTTCTGCAGTTTGTTGTGTATCACTGTATTTCTGTAGTCGCTCAGTACCATAGTCAATCGAGATATGGTCTGGAAACTCGGCAAACTTCAAAGCGCCTATAATGAGCTGTGATTTTATGTTGAACCGTACCTTACACTGTGCACATCCTTTGTTTTAGGTTTATTAATATTTAAATAGCACGGTTGAGTGATTGAACTGAAACGTTGCTATTGGACAATTCGTTCATTATACTAAAATACAATGTGTTCAGTGACCGTGCACCGTGCACAAAAATGTATAAAGGCGAACAAAAAGATAGACCAAAACATTAGCGGAGTTTCCAGACCATTTCTCGATTGACTATGTCGCTACTGAAGTGCATGAACATTTTTTGTCGATAAATGTGAAGAAAAAGTATAATTTCGCTTTCATGGAATTTAATCATAATATAACGAATGTTTCTCCCAAACCGATACCAACAAACAAATATAAGTCAAGAATAAGCGACTTTTACCGCTAGATTTTTTTCACGTTTCTGTAGCGGCTACAGAAATACAGTAATGCACAACAAACTACAGAAGCAGAAGTGGGAAGGTATTTCTATTTTGACTACAATCGATATAAGTGTTTAGTAATAACCAACTAATAGAGTATTACAAATCTTACGTTCTGATTGATTGACTGAGCTGCCTTACTGTCTATATATTAATTGGCGATTAAAGACCATTTTGACGAACTTTAGATATAGAGTTTAATAAAACTTATACATTGCAGCCGGAAAAGGCTGAATTGCGTAAAATTTCATTACAACAGTAAAATAATTTTGATCCTAATATATATATATATAATTAAGTATATGATGTTAGGTTCTATTTACAATTATAAGCTGCTACTGATGATGGAAACAAGTCTTTGGAAACTCGTTTGTTTTTGCGCGGGGAACTTCGACTCACGCAGTCTTCTCAGATTATAGTCTATGTTCTGGGTTTACTTTTACGTTATCAGTTGCGAGACCTTACGTTATCAGCTGCGAGACCTTACGTTATCAGTTGTGAGACCTTACGTTATCAGTTGCGAGACCTTACGTTATCAGTTGCGAGACTTTACGTTATCAGTTGCGAGACCTTGCGTTATCAGTTGTGAGACCTTACGTTATCAGTTGCGAGACCTTACGTTATCAGTTGCTAGACCTTACGTTATCAGTTGTGAGACCTTACGTTATCAATTGTGAGACCTTACGTTATCAGTTGTGAGACCTTACGTTATCAGTTGTGAGACCTTACGTTATCAGTTGTGAGACATTACGTTACCAGTTGTGAGAGTCAGACCTTACGTTATCAGTTGCGAGACTTGCGTTATCAATTGCAAGATCTTACGTTATCAGTTGCGAGACCTTACGTTATCAGTTGCGAGACTTTACGTTATCAGTTGTGAGACCTTACGTTATCGGTTGCGAGACCTTACGTTATCAGTTGTGAGACATTACGTTACCAGTTGTGAGAGTCAGACCTTACGTTATCAGTTGCGAGACCTTACGTTATCAATTGCGAGATCTTACGTTATCAGTTGCGAGACCTTAAGTTATCAGTTGCGAGACCTTGCGTTATCAGTTGCGAGACCTTACATGTACGTTATCAGTTGCGAGACCTTACGTTATCAATTGCGAGATATTACGTTATCAGTTGCGAGACCTTACATGTACGTTATCAGTTGCGAGACCTTACGTTACCGGTTGTGAGACCTTTCGTTACGTTGCGACACCTTACGTTACGTTTCAGGTACCCCGTCAGGATATCAAGGTTTTAATCTCTGGTATTCAAAACAAACAAAAAATGGTATCCTTAACGACCCTTAACATACTGGAGGTAGCACAAATCTAGAATCCTGGACATCGTGATTATTTTGACGTTTGATTAATAAAAAATCCTAAATTAATACTCCTCAGCATTTACTGTATAACATAACTTTTTCAAAATTGCCAAAATAACACGTACTGAACAATTCTCCCAACGACGAGTAAAATCGTCTGGTGCCTCTGGTAGTAGACAGAGTAAAATAATGAATTGGCTGTTTTTGGCCTTCTCATTCAAGAATGAGCTAAATACTTGTTGCATCTTTAGTAATTTTGATATGCTGTTTAAATTTTAAATTACAATGTAGATACAGTAACAATACTTGTACTGATTAAACAAATATATAAGCAGGTAATTGGAATAGATATAAATAATCCAAAGACAACTAATATCTGCAGTCAGCACACATTTCAAACACCTTTGTTTGCAGTTTCCTTCTTTTCCATTGCACTTTGCACGCTCTCTTTCACTGCTTGCTTTTCTTCTAAAGGGATGTCTTTTATTTTTGGGCCAACTACAAAGAACATTAGTACATGTACATAATTATATCACCCGAGGGCACTACAGCACAAGGACGCCCTTGTACATTCTTTAGTTTTCATGAGAGTGTAATATGACAGTACTAGTTTAATAATATATGTAGAAAATGACCGGGTCTTCCAGAATTCTCATTAGGGACCTTAAGATGCTAGGACGACGACGGCGGTTAAAAAGCAATTCAAATTTTAGCATTAAAAAGAAGTCACGGTTAACTGACTACTATATTCAATACTTGAAGCTTGTTTTATAATTTTCAAAGTGTTAAAACGGTTGCAGTGTCTGTGTTAAGACAATCTCAGACAACATTTCTCATCACCCCACGAATCAACGTCGTCCTGAAGACGTGAAAATGCTCTGAGTTGCGTTGTATACAGAGCGAGGACGGTGTTCAGATTACTCTTGGGACTAGAAATTATTCATTATCTTTGTTTTGCAAGAAGAATGCTTTTGTTTGAAGGACGTCGTCCTCGAAGTTGCCGTCCTAGATCTTAAGGTCCCTATTTACACCAGTCCAATGTATTACATCTTAACTCCTAACATGTCAAAATTGTTATGGTTTCTTTAGAGATTATTAACACAAAAGGCAAACGATGAACTATTTTGATATTAGCTCAGAAAAATGTTCAATTAATGTACTGTACGTGAATGGATAAAATAGCAATCCACCTGTATTTAGTTTGGTTTCCTCATCACTGTCAGATTCGTCTATTGGAACTAGAGAAAGTAATGGCATACAGCTGATAAAAATGTTGATAGAATAGTGCATGATTATTTAAGGTGAGTGGTAATATAGGCAACATTTTTCTTCAACTTTCAACAAAACTTCGTTGTGTTGGAAGTTGAAAAGCATTGTTGCACGTATTACCACTCACCTTAAACATTGTCACGTAACTGATTTTGTTGCAAGTTGAATTAGCATGTTGCAGCAAGTAGAACTGGACTGGATATACTTTTTTCAACAAATTTTTTCAACTTGCAACAAAATCATTGTTGCATAACAATTTTTTCGAGATATATTTAGAGATATATTTAGAGATCATAATTATATTGCTTCACTCATACCTTTCATTCTCCTGTCACCCCTCAATTGGCCTATCAGTATCCTATTGACCCTATTCCCTATTGTTGACATTGTTGCTCCCAACTATCACTTTACATCAATTTTCGAAAGCAGTTATGTGAATTATGAGCAGATGAAATTCACGGAATTAATCTTGTAATTTAAACAATATCAGAAAACAAATGGCGGGAACGGAAAATAAGGATTAAGCATGGTGGGATTACAGGATTTGAAGGGAAAATCGGTTGGGATGGCGGGATTTTGGGGCCTGGTACAGGCCCCTCTTCTAAAGTGTATAGGCAGACCCACTGGCTCTAATTTGGTGCCAGGAAATCAAAATTAAACAGGGGGTGAGAAGAGAAAGGAGAATTTCTTTGAAACATGTATCAAAATAAAAATTGATGTAATTTCTTGGTTATAGTTAAATTCGCAAAAGTTTTGTCCAAAGTTGTAGCTATAATAAATATGTACTGTAGCTACATATTGTTATATACACATGTACATGCAGGTAGTTTTCAGCATATCTCAGGTCAATTCACTGGTAACCATCACTAAGAAAAACTGTTTAGCAGTAACAATACCTTCTTTCAAGGCATTACCCAAAACACCATTCTCTACTCTGAAAAAAGTGGAAAAGAGAAAATTAAAGCGGCTTAAAGGGTATTGGCAATAAAAATTAAATTTGTCCCATTTGAAAGAACTCGTCAAATTGTATAAGAATACCTTTTGTAGTTTTTCTGTATCTTTCTTGTGCTTTGAAATATTTCGACCAAAGACAGCGTGCTGTCCGCCATCTTGTTGTAATATTGGGTCTAATTAACTAGGAAATTGGTGACGTCACAAGCAGGGTAAACCTGATGAAACTACTCCGATTAAACTACTCCAATTTGGATGACCAAATTTCCACGAAAGGCTTTTTAAATGTTGTGGGTCAATTTAAAATGGAAATAGCGCAACAATGTCATAAGGTTGGCAAGATAAAAATTTCACTTTACCCTGCTCATGATGTCACATGCATATCGAAAATAATTCCAAGATGGTGGACAGCAGGTTGTCTTTGGTCCAAATATTTCCAAAACCAAAACAGATATGGAAAAATTGTAAAAGGTCTTCTTATACCATTTGATGAGTTCTTTCAAATGAGACAAACTTAATTTTTAATGCCAATCCCCTTTAAGCTTGGAGTTTGTGAGTTCAAGTCGTATACCCATGCATTTAGAGCTCAGACTCACTGCTGTCAGCTGATCGAGATCAAGTTTTCTGAGTATTAAAAACTATAATCATTATGACAGCTTGTAGCACACAAACTGACAAAACTTTACAAACTTCAAGCTGAAATCGTGTTTTACAGTTTGCCACCACTTACTGTACAAACTTAGCTATTTAAATGTCATTATAACTAAACTGTAAATAAAATCATTTTTGACATCTGATACAATTAACCTACCTTGCCAATTCTAAAAGACTTTTACCATATTGAAAATATGCATCACCACATTCGTTTGCAGTTTGACCATACTTTTCACCCCTAAAAATGTAAATGGACTCTGTATCTATCTTCCTATTAATAGCTTAAGTTTATTAAAGTGCCTTTGAAATGAAAATTAAGTCTGTCTTATTTAATGAAAGAACACTTAAAATGATAGCGTATTTGGCTGTACTTCGCAATAACGCACTTCATTTATAACGCAGTCACCACTAAGGACCTCAACTACCACATTATAGTGAGGCTCCATTGTATTAGTATTAGTCGCCTACAAGTCCCCCTATTATGAAGGTGTCATATTACATTTGGAAATGTGTTTCAAAAATGCATGTTTAAATATTTTCTGTTGGTACGATTTACATGAATTCTATATTGGAACCATCACTTGAATCTGCCAAATTCAGCACTATAGGTTTTGTGGTTTTCTCTAGTCTACTGAAAGTATTAAGATCGTTTAATTATTTGGCTAAACGGGCTTGTTGTTTACACCAAATCGCTTCATGGAACCAAGTACTTCATATAAGACCATATATAGAGCATTTGTGTCGAGCACCCTACTGTACAATTACACAGTTTCAGAGTGGTTCTACATAACACTGCTTAATGCTTCTGAGAGTTTTGTACTTTTTAACAAACACTTAATATGCACACACTGTTCCTTAGGTTTTCTAGATGTGCGAAGACTGTGCCAATATTTGCAGAAATCAGTAGCCCGAGTGAACGCCTGAGCAGGTGTCTTGTTTTATATACATTCACTTTGGGCATCTCAGCTATGGTAACCATCATCAAACAAAGTCAGCACAAACTAATGATCATGTGATTAGCCCAAACATTATAAATAATTAAGTACAGTACAGCTTTGAACATCATCACACTACACAATTCTCAACCAACTTCACCGTCTAGTACACTTTATACAAGAGTTTAACAGGTTCCTTTTATGTTAATTAAAGCCGGTTTGACTTTGACAACATCGAATTTCTCCAGATCCGAAGAACCGTTTCAAATATTCTCCATGATCAGGGAGAACGAGTTTGCACTCCACGTGTAATGAAGAAATTTTTATAGTTTAAACGTCAATTATGCGGTCAAAGGATTTGAATGGTAGAAACCTGTAAATGAGTAAATGTTGTAAATACTTACAGCAAACGACAAGCTTCTTGAAAGCTTTTCACTGCCTCGACGATTTCATTGCAAACAAAGTGTCGTTTGCCTTGACTCATGAGCTTGTTAACCTCCTCATAGCTAAAGTCAAAGCGAAAGTAGTAAGAAGTATATCCAGCATGGAGGTTACAAAAGACATGATATCAAGCTTACTTAAAGGAAGAAGTTGATGAAGCAGGACGTTCTTCTTGAGCAGTAGCCATTGAGATATATTATTACTAAAAATCGTTCTCAAATATGATCGACCTTGAAACGCGAACAACGCAGATCGAACTCCCGCTAAAATATTCCCGCGTTTTCCCGCGTTATTGTAAGCCTCACTCGCCCCCAGTACATGCCGCGGCGCCCAGATACTGCCTCCTCCACAGGCCCTATTGCATCATGGACAGGACACACTGTTTAGAGGGCCTGCCCAGTGAACTCTATATAAAGACTGGAACGATACCTCCATAAGGTCGGCCCTATGATTGGATGAAGCCAAACTTCCGGCTGCTGGGGGCAACACATGAACGTCTGACCAACGTCCAAGGAGCGGTAGAAAACAGACAATGGCCCAGCGAGAATTTTTTATTTTTTTGTAGTTGAACTTCTTTTGAATTGATATAACGAAGTCAGTATGTATTAGAATCATTGTCCTTTCTATCTGAGGTATGTTTGCTGGCAAAAATAGATTGAAGCAGGAAATATATTGTCAAACGAAAGCAAAATTTTGCTTGGATTGATGGAAACTCCTGACGAAAATTCAGGTTATATTTAGTATTTATTCGTCTTTATTTTATGAATTCTTGCAACTCTGTCAAGCTGTGCCTTTGCTCTTATGAATAGTCTCCTCATACCTTTTGAATCATTGTAAGACCACGTATATTTTCGGTTCGTATTTCTGTGTTTTGTTCGATTTTTTGACTGTTCAGAAAATTTAATATTTATGGTTTTTATTCATCATGTCAGCATCCATTTGCTCGACAGATTATAGCCACTAGATTTCAGTAGGCCTTAGCCCTGATTAATGCTATCTTTATTTGATTCAAGATAGTTCATAGACTTTTTTGACTTTTTGATACCTCAACACTTGGAGCTGCCCTACAAAAAATCAAGAGATCCGCGCGGTTTCGGGCCTCAAAATGTGTTTTTTTGTCAAATATTCAAGCTACGTTTTTGCTGCTAAAGGCCTTTAGAGGAAGTATATATTACTGTAGCATGTTTGCATTTCTTTGTAATTGGTTCATAACAAAATATAACTTAAAAATAAAGATTTTCTTGCATATAAAGAGGACTGGGGCCGCCCTGCATGTCAGCCTCCATGACGGCTTCAAAATTTGGTTTGTAGGTATCGTTCCAGTCCTTATATAGAGTTCACTGGGCCTGCCAGATCCTGTAAACAAAATGGTGACCGATGCCATTATGCACAGCGAGACTAGGCCCTATATAGAGGCGATAGTTTTGAGAGGGCCTGCAAATTTTTTCCGGCCGCTGTTCAACAAACGTACGTCCAAGTTCTTTAAACACTGTGACCCACCAGGAAATTCGGTCTAAACTTTCTTACAGATCATGACAATGAAGAAACCAATATGTTTTAGAATTACCGACCTTCTGCCAATAATATTTTTAGTGACAAAAAGGAATTGAAGGGGGGGAAATATCTGCCGAACAAAAGCAAATTCGACGGTCAGGAACTGAGTAACAGGTTTTTCGTATTGTTTTTTGGTTTATTTAGCTATCGAAGACTGTCAACTGACCAAGAGTTAATGAGATTTAATTTTGTTAAATTGTAGGCTATAGTGTAGCGTAATTCAAGTTTCAGTTGTTGTGGAATTGTGGAAACCGAAAAAGTATAAACCAAAGAGTCTCTGGGTAGACATGGGAGGCGGGACGGGACGTTTGCTGGGATCTCACCATGCATGTATATCTCTCTTATTTATCCCGTTCCGTTTATATGGAAAGATGTTTGCCGGGACGTTTTTCATCCCGGTTCGCTCAGCCGGGATCCTGGCAAATCCAAGACAATTTTTCTCATGTAAACACTCCGTCCCGCTTTGCCGGGACGATATTATGCTGACTTTGCAACATTTGTCATGTGATGCAAAAACAAAAGTGCCTCGTCGTTTGCCACTCCGAACGTTTTCTCAAGAAATAGTCCACTGTAGAAGCTATGAAATATACTGGAAGAAAGATAATTCATCTGGCTACAAAATACGTACAGTTTATCCGACCAAATAGCTTAGTTTTCTTAAAAAAGCGAAATACCGAACATGTCCAAATAATAGCGGCCGCTATTTTGAAATTCTTTTTCGTATGTATTATAATCTGTCTTCTTCCAATGTTTTCGGCTTGAGAAATAAACCACTGTAGAAGCTATCAAATATACTGGAAGAAAGATAATTCATCTGGCTACAAGATACGTACAGTTTATCCGACCAAATAGCTTAGTTTCCCTAAAAAAAGCGAAATACCGTGCATGTCCAACACGAACAAGAGATGCTTGTTGAACGTCCCGGGTGGTAGAACTCATGTAAACCCGGGATGAAAAACGTCCCGTCCCGGCAAACGTCCCGTCCCGCCTCCCATATAAACAGCCCCTATTTTCGTTGATTATTCCGGCCGAAAGTTGACAAAGTTCAACCGTAATTGCTTTCTTCAACAATTCCTGCATTTTAAAGCTAGGATTCGTATGTAATAAGTCTTCAATGGCCTTCAAAATCTTCGGATATAGCCATGGCTATTAATAATGTAGTTAATTATGCAAATTTATTCCGTGCCAAGTTTTGCCAAATTTTTTACAGGATCTTGCAGGCCCTAAATTCGGCGTGTGTGTCCTGTCCATGATGCAATAGGGCCTGTGGAGGAGGCAGGCCCAGATATGCGGGTGTCTGGTCATTTGCGCGTCAAAACAACCATAGTTAATGGCAAATATACATGGTTTGGAAGCTCAACAAAAGTCATTGTTTTATGTTTTTGTTCAGGTTTATGGAAATATTTGCACTTTCACGGTTACTGAACATATTGTGTTTTCTGTATAATGAAGCAATCATCCAATAGCAACGTTTGGATAAAATCACTCAACCGTACTGTTTAAATATTAATAAACCTAAAACAAAGGATTTGCCACCTTCATGTACCTTTCAACACGAATCGTAGCTTGATTGTTAACCGCTTTGAAGTTTGCCGGGTTTCCAAACCATGTATATTTTCTATTAACTATGAAACAACCGAACAAACGTAACGAACGTAACGAACGAACGAACGAACGAACGAACGAACGAACGAACGAACGAACGAACGAACGAACGAACGAACGAACGAACGAACGAACGAACGAACGAACGAACGAACGAACGAACAGACGGACGGACGGACGGACGGACGAACGAACGAACGAACGAACGAACGAACGAACGAACGAACGAACGAACGAACGAACGAACGAACGAACGAAAACAGGCAAAATTAAAGCGCAAATTTCCTATCCCTCTCCCCACCCCTAAGTCAAATTGTCCTTACTTAATTTAAATGGTTTCCAATATATTTAGTTTTGGCCGCGTAATCATGCGCACAACTTCCATGCTCTTGTTCTTTCTGCCAAGCCATTGATCAGATCATCCTCGTGGTTTAGTAACAAGCAAACTTCGTTGATTTTCTGCTTATTAACGCCCATATATTTCAAGCAATATTGACGAGTTGTGTTCATGAAACTATCGAGTGACACATCATTATCATGTAAGTACTCTCACAAGTTGTTTAAAATAGAGAATTAACAATTTCATAAGAACTGAGAATTAAGGCAGAATTTAATAATTATGATGAAACCGTTTTGCCCACTGTCGTGTTGCCGTTCGTTAAAACATCAAACAGCATAAAGAGTTGAAGCTACGTTCTCCTCTATGACTTTGCTTTGGGTTTTGTTTTCTTCTGGTGTATTAAAGATTTTAAAATTCTATTTCAATTCCTAAAATGCTAAAATATTTTATAGACATTAGTCGGAATTTTATAATATAAATGCGGAACACTTGGCTTGACTCCTGAAATTATCGTTCAGCAAAGCCAAATAAATACATGACTCCCTTGGCTTAATAATTTGGGTTTCTTCTTAGATTCCTAAACAGTTCACATTACTTGTAAAATCAAGAAACTATGCTTTATGTTGGTAAAAGTGTACTAACAGTACTAAAAGTGTATAATAATATATTTTTTTCTAAAACATCAACCCAGGACCAGTTTATCACACTCGATCATAAAATTATCCTTTATACAGTAGAACCTGAGTTTTACAACCACCCCTGTTGCCGGGTAAGAGTGGTTGTAAATGACAGGTGGTTGTACATGCAGGCCTAGCGTACTTGCAGGCCTCGCCTAGAGTAAAACAGACGCGCTTTATGAAAAGTGCTCCTCTGAGACTCGAGGTGCTTGTTTTTGTGCACCTACTAAATCTGAGCATGACCAGTGCCATACACTGGTGTAAAATGATGTAAAATCACCATCGTAACGGAGAAATACAAAACGTAAAGTAAAATGTAAAGTGGTGAGGGCCAGTAGAAACTATACCATATTTTCTGGGCAATAAACTGCAGGTTATCTCTTAATTTTGCTAGGAAACATAATTAGTGCAGGTAATAGGGTGGTGCGGGTAATCTGTTGAATTCTTAAGACGATGCCATCACGAAGACTGGGGAGACCAAGGATTCTACTTTCATCTTTCAACTACTGGTACTGTACTTTTTTTTAAATTTTGTGTTCCCAACCAAGGGAGCACGCCAGATTGACCTGTATTTCTTCATCTTTGTTTGGCGTTCCTTCATTTATATTCAGCCATTTTGAATAATGCGGTATATTCATTAGCGTATAGCAGGCGCATTTCATTTTCGGAACACGCTCGGGTTTCCTTCGGCCCTGTAGCCCACGCCTGTGATACGCTAATGATATATACCGCATTATTCAAAATGGCTGAATATAAATGAAGGAACGGCGAACAAAGAAGAAATACAAGTCAGTCTGGTGTGCTCCCTTGTCAAAACCTATTATTAGCAGCTGCGGGTTATCCGATGGTGCGGGTAATACACTGATTTATTTTTCCAAAAGTAACATTTTGTTGCTGTGCGGGTTATACGCTGTGCGGGTTATACGCCGTGCGGGTTATCGCCCAGAAAATACGGTATTTATTCTTTGTTCGGAGTTCCTTCATTTATATTCAGCCATTTTGAATAATGCGGTATATATCATTAGCGTATCACAGGTGTGGGCTACGGGGCCGAAGGAAACCCAAGCGCGTTCTGAAAATGAAATAACCGGGCTGTAGCCCGCACCTGCGATACGCTAATGAATATACTGCATTATTCAAAATGGCTGAATATAAATGAAGGAACGCTGAACAAAGAAGAAGAAATACAGGTCAGTCTGGCTTGCTCCCTTGGTTTGGGACCACAAAATTTAAAAAAAGTACAGTACGGTACCAGTAGTTGAGAGATGAAAGTAGAATCCTTGGTCTCCAGTCTTTGTGATGGTGTCATCTTAAGAATTCAACAGATTACCTGCACCAGCAAAATTAAAAGATAACCCACGGGTTATCGCCCAGAAAATACGGTATAACCCCCCACAGAAGGGATTTCCTTTATGACCCCCCATCCCTCTGGATTTTCCAGAATTGCCCCTAGTAAAGTTTTACCTCCCTCACCCCTCTGGAAATTCCAGTGTTTGACTGTTGTTACCCCTCAGTCTTTTAACTACCGGTACTGCAAATTGTACCAGTTTTACCATCACCAACTTCCAAATTTGGAATGTAAATTTGAACTTACATCAAGTATCAAATTATGTTTTCAAATTAAGTTCATTACAACGTTCAATTTGATGTTCGATTCGAAGTTCACATTATTTTACAGAAAACCTTTCTTTTGATATGATTTCTTTTGGAAAATATGTTGTTGATCATTCTGCAATTCCAAATTCAGGGCATGAGATTTGTGGTATCCCAATATCCCGGGTATACCAGATTTTAAGTTTGGATACTGGGCATCATAAGCTCAGTATCCCATGGGGATACCATGAAAATTGGGATAGTGAACAATTGTTTAGCAGCTATCCCAATTGTTTAGCAGCTATCCCAATTAATTGTTGTCATTCTTCGCATCTTGTCAACTTGTCTGCGAATGTTGGAAAATTCGACGAACTGTAATCTCATCTTGAATCTCATGCATTCCCATTACAGAGGATTTCACATAACTTTTGCCGATTGTGTTCCGAAGTTCGTTCGTTATTTCCGAAGTTGGCGACGAACTTCACAAATTCATTACGTAGTAGCCAATCAAGTTGCGAACTTCGAAACGAACTTGCGAACTTGCGAGATTGCGAAGTTCGTTGTTCACGGCATCATTTCAAAGTTCCCTGTTGGACGTATAAAGTAAATATTCGAATAACAACGGATCTAAATACTTTCGGTGGACAAAACCTATAGTGCTGGATTCGGCAAATTCAAGCGATCATTTCGATATAAAATCTATTTAAATCGGGCGAACAGAAAATATTTAAACGTGTTTTGAAACACATGTCTCCCAATGTAATACGACACCCACATTATATCTAGACATGCAAACAGGTAAACATATAAATATTCATATTTTTGGCGTTATTCGCTACTTATTACTTGCGTTTTGTAGTTGTTGGACTAAGCAGCAAGCCGTTAGCGAAAACACTACTGAAGTATCAGCTCGATTTACTCGTATTATTTAGAGTTACAATTATTTCATGTGGGTGTCGTATTTACATTGGGAGACGTGTGTTTCAAAACATGTTTGAATATTTTCTGTTTGCCCGATTTAAATAAATTTTATATCGAAATGATCGCTTGAATCTGCCGAATCCAGCACTATAGGTCTTGTCCACCAAAAGTAATAAGATCCGTTGTTATTCGAATATTTACTCTATACGTTCAACAGCGAATTTCGAAATGATGCGAACAACGAACTTCGCAATCTCGCAAGTTCGCAAGTTCGTTTCGAAGTTCGCAACTTGATTGGCTATTACGTAATGAACTTGCGAAGTTCGTCGCCAACTTCGGAAATAACGAACGAACTTCGGAACACAATCGGCAAAAGTTATGTGAAATCCTCTGTAAATAATAGGCATACATGAAGTAGTACCAGCAACAAGGAGCCATTGCTGGACAAAATTATCGCAGGCTCTGGGAACGAGATTAAAATATTCCGCGTATTTTTTCCGATCTTGTGTTATTCATTATTATTACAATCACACTACATAGTCCTGAATTTGATGGATTTTGATAATGCCATGCACACTTTACAATTATGTTCAAGACATAAATGAACTAAAGTATTAACACATACACTAAAACCAGACTGGAAAGTCTGTAAAATGCACAACGGAAATTCGTATATTTCTTATATGCAGGGATTGCTGGCAATTGTCAGCCTGAAACTGTGCAATGGAGATCTCTGTTGCACGGTACAAACTTTCCAGTCTATTGTTGTGTTAAATAAAAGTTAACCTTGTTTGGATACTGCTTATTGGAATATCTACTATCCAAATGTGGGATAATTGGGATAATAACGTAATTGGGAAGTTGGAAAGTGCAAACAGTGCGTTGAAAAGTGAGCTGAAATCGACAATAAATGTCTATTAAAGCAACTACAGAGTGCTATATTAATAAGACTGAATTAATAAATGAGTAACTTGCAATGGTGCAAAATGAACAATTGGATTCGCAACAAACAGGACAAAACTATTGTTATATTATACCAATGCCAAGCCAGTTAACAGCAACAAAGTGTTTACAAGTATCGTATGTCAGACACAATACTGTACATGCAAAACAAATTATAAAATTCAACCTGCAAACACGTAACCAAGCAAACAAGTGGATATTTATGTTGTTTACATTTTAAATAAAAAATATAAGACAAGTATTAAAGTTGGGGAATATGCTTTAAAGTGTCACTAAGACGAAAAAATCGTGAATCTAGTATTGATACGAGTAAACTATAATTTCCAAATAAGGAATACTGGCATTTTCAGTTTCACAAAATATTGTCTCGTTCTCGAGATATTTAAGTTTCTGAAACATGTAAATTAAGTGCCTTGTGACGTCATTATTTTTCTCACACAGGCAAAAATAAGATTTACAAAATTACTAATATCTCTGAAACTAAGAGGTAAAAATAATTCAAACTTTGCACAAGAATAGTTGTGGGGAAAATACACACCAACGTTCACATTATGTTGTTTCCATGGATACCGTTTGGAAACAGGCGCCTTTCATTTGTAAAACAAAAATGTTTATTTTTTCTCATAAAACAACTTTTACTGCAATACATTGACATGAATATTTGTAGACACACAGATATTTTATTTTGAATGCTTCCATCATCATTTTTTTGAAAAGAAACATAAAATTAAAATATTATTTTTTTAGTAAAAATGCCTGTGGTTCTAAACGGTTTCCATAGCAACAACATGATGCGCACAGTGGAGTGTACTTTTATGATAACTATTTTTGTGCAAAGTTTGGATTATTTCCAGTTCATAGTTTCAGATATATTACAGTCGTTGGCACCTAAGCGTGTACACTGCCCATCAAAACATGTTTTATGTCAACGTCAAAGTAAAATGTTCACAATGGAAACATATTAGGTTTTCATTCGATACATTCAAACCAATGCATTGTCACATGAATGTGCCCTTAGCCAATCACGTCTCGCCAATCCCACAGTGTTGATTTTAAAACGGTTAAATTTGGCTTAAATTTAGAACATGTTTTGACGGGTGGTGCACACGCTTAGGTGCCAAGGACTGTACTCATTTTGTAAATCTTATTTTTGCCTGTGTGAGAAAATGACGGCACTTAATTTACATGTTTCAGAAACTTGAATATCTCGAGAACGAGACAATATTTTGTGAAACTGAAAATGCCGGTATTCCACATTTGGAAATTATACTCATATCAATACTAGATTCACGATTTTTTCGACTTAGTGACACTTTAAGCAACTCAATATTTGAAGAAATGCCAAATTAGAATACTTATTAAATGCAGGCACGTGATCAAAGGTGCACCATACATATTTTGAGGCAATCGCTAGGCATGTGTGCTCAATTAAGCACCTTTCTGGGCAAGGTCTGTAGGTAGTGATATGAATTTATGGCAGCCATTTTGACAGCACTGCATTAGGAAAATGCTGATTTATAAAGATTTACAAGGGAAATGGAAAAAGCAAGAACACTTCAAAGAAGTGCAGTGAAAACTCTTGGCTTTATTTACGATCTTCCAGTAATATTTTTTAGATGTGAACACTCAGTTTTGTTGCTTTCCTTTCTGAGGCGAGTCAAAAAGCAGTTGTAAACTGATATACAAACTCATCGCGGTAACGATTGTCAAGATCAACTTGTCTAAAGTTAGCAAATATTACTCATTGTTTTGAATTGTTCAGTCATTGTATTCACTCTCAAACATCAACTAAAAAGTATTTAACTCTGACAACAAAAATTTGTACAGATAAAATACTAAAATGTGGTAACATGGCAATTGTGCAACACTTCCATGAAAAAACGAGAATTTCTGTAAATATTTCGGCAGTTTTAAGTTGAGATGGTGCTCATAAGCATGTGATGATGACATAGACAAGGAAAAGCTTCTTCTCGCCCTAGAGCTAAGAAAATTAGAGCGACCAGATCCCACATTAAGCTATGAGATCTAGGACTTTACGCTATCTTCTAGGACATTACGCTGTGTTCTATGACATTACGCTGAGTTCTAAGATGTTACGCTATGTTCTCAGACATTACAACACATCGTAATGTTTTAGAACATAGCGTAACGTCTTAGACACAGCCTAATACCTTTGAACATATAGCATAACGTGTTAAAAGATAGCATAGCATCTTACAACACAGTTTAATGCTTTAATGTAAGGTTGTACAACCACCTGGTAACGTTTGTGTTGTTCAACGCAATTACAAAACTTCTATAATACTGCATGTTTTGCTTTCAAAATAGATTGCCCTCAAATAGCAATTTTTTGGTCAGTTGAATAGCGAAATGCTGAAAGTGAATAGCGATTCGCTACCCCCTTAAATCCTTAATTCGAAACTTGTTTACAAGCATGTAAATAGAATTAAATTGGTCAACCATGCAGGTTATAAAGATTTAAGCCCCGCACAGACGACCAAGGTTTCCTTGGTAACTTTCCTTGCTCGTGTGTACGATGAACACGTTTTTTTCCAACAGTTTTCCTTGACAAGTTATAATTGCTCGTGTGTACGGTTGGACAAATTTTCATTGACGGTATTAAATGATCGCGTAATAAGCTTCGGAGATGATCTTGTCAAGTTTTCCTTGACGACTATACACACGAACAAATTTCCTTGTTCAGAAGCTGGCATGACCAGCTTTTGAACAAGGCTCCTTGTCAATTTGTGTCGTGTACACGAACAAATAAAACTTGTCAAGGAAAACTTGGTCGTCTGTGCGGGGCTTTACAGAACTGTAAATTTACTGAAACAAATTCTGATTGTAGAAAATCATGAATCGAGATAAATTAGCAAAACTTCAAAATCAAGTTCGAATTGGAGGAAAGGTAAGTTCCGGAAATCTTTTTTGTATGTTGTCTAATTGTTATGTTTGAATTGATGGTTATTATTAAAAACAGTATTGACTTCTCCTATTACCTCCCTGACCCTGCTGTTACTAAAACAAGCTAATACATATAGAGAACTTCTGAACTTGCCTCTAACTAATAAACAATGACTTATTGTATTAAAGGGTATTGGCAATAAAAATTAAGTTTGTCTCATTTGAAAGAACTCGTCAAATGGTATAAGAAGACCTTTTACAATTTTTTCGTATCTGTTTTGGTTTTGGAAATATTTCGACCAAAGTCAGCGTGCTGTCCGCCATCTTGGAATTATTTTCGATATGCATGTGACATAAGTATAGGTAATAGCATGGTTTCGAGTGCAATTTGGAAAAAACATGCAATTTGGAAAAAACATGCATGAGTGAGTTTTTCAAATACTGTCAAAATAGCACGAGTCCGAAGGACGAGTGCTATTTGAAGTATTTGAAAAACTCACGAGTGCATGTTTTTCCAAATTGCACGAGAAACCATGCTATTACTTATTAATAATATACATGAAAAAATGTTCAAAACAACTGTACTAACATTTTAACGTACGCATGTTTCACGGCGTCCACTCCTGTCATATTTATTTGTTAAAAAACGCTTCGCTTCCTTTACTACTTGAAAAAGTTTACTCGAGGCATAAAGAAGCTTCTGGTCTTCTTGTAGGTACTTCACTTGGCAATATTAAAGCATAACTAGCTTCAAATTTGAACAAATTATCCCCAAAACCGCCGAATATTGGCCGCCATCTTTGTTTGTTTTGAGTTGAGAAAAATCCGCTGTACAATCAATTTGATTGGTTCTTAGTGATAACAGATTTTTGCACTGTGATTACAGATTTTTGCACTATGATTACAGATTTTTGCACTGTAATTACAGATTTTTGCACTGTGATAACACAATTCTGCACTGTTGTTTGGGATTAACTGCACTGGAATCAGCCAATCACAGTCGAGATATTTTTTCATGTATATTATTAGCAGGGTAAAGTGAAATTTTTATCTTGCCAACCTTATGACATGGCTAGAAACTCGATTTTGTTGCGCTATTTCCATTTTAAATTGACCCACAACATTTAAAAAGCCTTCCGTGGAAATTTGGTCACCCACGGAGTAGTTTCGTCAGGTTTACCCTGCTTATGACGT
The DNA here is from genome assembly GCA_035771165.1 of Paragorgia papillata. NCBI lineage: Eukaryota > Metazoa > Cnidaria > Anthozoa > Scleralcyonacea > Coralliidae > Paragorgia > Paragorgia papillata. The sequence continues at coordinate 1,920,995 of JAWNZC010000406.1, forward strand.
CACCAATTTCCTAGTTAATTAGACCCAATATCACAACAAGATAGCGGACAGCATGCTGTCTTTGGTCGAAATATTTCAAAACGCAAGAAAGATACAGAAAAATTACAAAAGGTCTTCTTATACCATTTGACGAGTTCTTTCAAATGGGACAAATTTAATTTTTATTGCCAATACCCTTTAAGCAGTGACGAGTCACTTACTTGGGTACGAGGCTGGTGAAGCGCACAAATGACGTCAAATTCATGTTTGTCTGAGTGTATAATTTATTCTTGCATTTTCAACAAAAGAAAATGCTGATTAGAAATGCTTAAAGATTAAATTTTGGTTTGTTTGTCTGAGTTGTGGTCTATAAATAGTAACTGTGCGCTTCAGTATTGATTATAGTTTCAAATACTTCCTTTTGAATTTGGTTACAGTTATTTTGATTCACTTACCAGAGTTTTTCAATCAGCAAAGGTTGGAACAAAATGGAATTCTTTAACCAACATTGATTTAACCCATTGCTGCCTATAGGATACCCTGCGAGCAGAGCCTTCTTTTCCTTATTTCTTCGCTGAGAGAGAGAGAGAGGAAGAAAAGTAGGCTCTGCTGTATTCGTGACTGGTTTCCATTGCGCATGCATGTCAGTTGCTTGGTTACAATCTCGAACCCAGTCCCAATCGAGCAGAAAACAAAACGAGAACCGGTTAAACGGGTCTTAAACGGGTTACTTCGTACTAAATCTTGGACGAAGCCAAACACGAATACAGTAGAGCCTACTTTTCTGCCTCTCTCTCTCAGTGAAGAAATAAGGAAAAGAAGGCTCTGCTCACAGGGTACCTATAGGATGTCTGAAGGTTCTCCTTTTGACCTGTAAAATTGCTTGGTATCGGGCAGAGTAAAACAACAGGTCTGTTTTTGGTTGGCTCAGACAGGAATGGATGACTAATTGTTAAAGTGCCTCTGGCCTGTGGGGTCTTTACATATTTAAATAACTTACCAAGGCCGGCGCTAAACGTCGCACAATAGACGAATTTAATTCAGACAAATTTAATTGTTTGAATTTTATTCGACGAAGCTGCGACGTATAATTATAAGTAATAACATGACTTGAGGGAAATTAGTCCGAGGACTTTTACAAATCTTCCCGAGGCAAAGGGGAAATTTAATCGCTAATATCCCGAAAAGTCATGTTATTAGTTTGTAATATTATGATCGCCGAGGAAAACTTTGAGAATCTTACCGACAGGAAAGAGAAGTTGCATCTAATTTTCCCTTGCATGTTGATGAGGGAAAATATATGCAAGCGGGAAATTTAGAAGAAGACAAAGGATTTCTTTGTCTTCTAATTTCCCCTCATCAATATGCACGGGGAAATTAGAAGACAAAGGAAAAATTTCCCTCTTGCATGAGCAATGAGGGAAATACGAGGTTTACATTCCCTCGGAGAACAAAAGAATCCGAGGCGATCATTGTTTTTGGTATTGCGTCTCTTAAACCTTTATTAAAGCAGTGAAAACTTTAGATATATTGATCAATATGTTCCAAGATGGTTCGTCTGACTCAGACTCCGTGGAAAAAATGTTGGTGTTCCGACTGTGACGTAGATCTATCGATTAGAGCCCAGGCCAAGAAAAACGGTCTAACTTTCAAAATGGCGCGATTTGGGCTGATTTGGCCAACTTCGGAGCGCTGTTAATGGGCGGGGATTTAATATTTTTGAGAAAAAAATTTCGGGAAATATTTTCTTTTAACCTAAGTTATTTAAATATGTAAAGATCCCACAGGCCATAGAGGCACTTTAATCCATTGCTGCTTAGGATGTCTGAGGGTTCCCCTTTGAGAAGTCACACCTCTGCTTTCTTGTTGGGGACATTATTTGGACTTCTCAGAAAGTCATGTGAAGTATTTTACAAAATTTAAAGATACTGAGGTTAAGTAAAGAATATCAGTGGCAATTATAGTTTGGAGTGTATATTAGAGATGGAATACAGTAAACACCCGCGTGTAAGAACCTAGTGATTTAAGAACCTGTAGGCAGAAATTTTGGATTTTAATACCCCAAAATATAAGAACCTGTTTAGCCAACCAAAGCCACAAGGTTCTTATATGAAGAGTCACTCTGAATAATGAAACAGTGCTGTAGCCAAAATGTGGGACTATAAAATATAAATTTGCTATATATTTGGCCCTTCCATAAAAATATCATTACAGAAATTACATACATACAGTATAATCTCTCTATAACAAAGTGGTTTATATATCTGGTCATATAACAATAGCATTTCCCTTAAAGAAATTTTAAGAACCTATTTTGCCTAAATTGTCAGTAATTACCCCAAAATATAAGAACCTATTTTGCCAGACTTGAAAAAATCTAGGTTCTTACACGTGGGTGTTTACTGTACTAGTGTTTATCTGGGGTTAGGAAGAATGAAATGCTTGAAGTGTTTACAAGAATCGACTTGATGAGGTTCATGTTTTTAGGGAACTCCTCGCAGGAAAAAAAAAGTCGTGCACAAAACAGCAACTACAGATGACAAAAGACTACAAAACTCGTTGAAAAAGCTTGCAGTTAACAACATTCCAGGAATTGAAGAGGTATATATATTATTGTTTTTTTAAAGTGTTAACTGTTAAAACAAGACCCAAAAGGGCCTAACCATTGGACCCCGTTTACACGAGACCGGACAAATTTTTATTCGGATAAAATTTGTCCGGATGGTTACGTTTACACGGTCCGCTAAAATATTCGTTCACTTGACATTTCCGTTTACACGGAGTCGTGTTAGGCGTAAGTTCGAGGAGAACTGTCGGGGTTATTAGGTAAACTTTTCGGGTTAGTGAGGGTAAATGGTTAGTAAATAATAGGGATTGGTCTTGTGATATGCGTAGTAAGGAAACACCGAAACCAGCCACCATTTTGTAACAACATTTTGGTGTTCATAAAATTTGGTTTGGTCGTTTGAAGAGGTAATTATGTCGGGAATTGCCTGAAAGCATTACGAAGGCCGCATTCAGGATCTCGGCAGCCGAAATAGTTGTCCACAGAAGCACTGATAGCAATATAAAACAACTTTCGTCTGCCCCCAGTGCCCCGCCCCCCGTTCCGCGGCCTCTTGTCATTCAGTAAAAATAAGTTGAAATTTTTCTCTACAAGAGTGATTACTACTGCTTCTTGTCAGGACGAAAAGTATTAAAATGTTTCTACTGAAATTTGCAAATTATTAATACGGCAGTGAAAACAACAGAAATAATTGAATCTCTTGAGAGTGTAAACAACGGAAATAATTGAATCTCTTAGCTTGAGAGGTTATTTTATTTATTATTTTTTTGAAAATATATAAATATCAATTTACGTAGTACAATTTGGGAAATATAATATACAATGTACTGTACATGTAATTGTGTCAATCCACCCAGTTCAAGTTCATTCAAAAACTGTAATATTTTTTTTCGTAAAATAAGGTGGCTTGGGCCCCATGCATTTATAAAGCCCTAATCAAACGAGAACGCAAGTCATCGCAAGTTGGCAGTCAGAATTTCTGTGGCGGTCGTTCGAACACCCAAATTGACAAAATAAAGGTTTCATGAGTGTTTTAAACAAGTTTTAACTTTGTCACGGTACATGATATTTTCGGGAAACTATTCGGAGCGGCTGGCTGAGATAGCGTGACTGCCAACTTGCGATGACTTGCGTTCTCGTTTGATTAGGGCTTAAGAGTATGAAGATAATAAATGGCGTCACCTGGCGGGAAAAACTAGCGAACTCTCAAAACTATCCCACTTTCAGTTTGTTTTTTTCTTTTTCATATTTTATAAAACAATAAAACACACCGCTCCTGTGCATCACTGATCATGCACAAGGTTTTTGCTGGTTTTTAATAGTTTAAGAAATTAGGTTCGACGGATTAAGTTCGACGTTTGAATCGACGCCGCTCCAACGTCGAATCTATTTGTATTAAGCCTGTTTTCCACGAGACGGAATTTTGCGCGCGGAGCGGAAGTTTTCTTTGTCTCGTGATTTCTGGGGTGGAACTAATAGAAAAGACAAAGGAAATTTCCGCTCCGCGCGCAAAATTCCGCCTAGTGGAAAACTGGCTTTAGGTTCGGCGCATGAGAACAGCGACGTTTCACTGAACAGGCCTCAGTCTCTTATAAAGGTACATTTGACGTCATTTGAACACGAAAGAAGTGTAAAGGCACTCGGCATCGCGTTCAAATGACGTCAAACGTGCCTTTATAGAGTACATATTCACGGAGCTTTATGTTTTATTTTTAAAGTGTATATGAAATGAAAATTAAGTTTGTTTAATTTGGAAGAACTCTTGATATTGTAAAGTAACATCTTCTACAGTTTTTCCATATCTTACTTCGTTCTTGAGATCTTACTATTTGTTTGATATGTAAATGATCACACTGCATACCTCGCATTGTATAATGAGTTACTGAGAAATCGTGCATATCATTGATATTAATCTGTTAAATCACTTGAACCTGTGCTTGTTTAAAGTCATGAGACAAATACACCTACATGCCCAGTTTCGTGCGACTTTATTCGATAACTTCAACAATATTCCTAATTTTCCAACAACTCATTATACAATGTGACGTATGCAGTGTGATCATTTACATAGCAAACAAATAGTAATATCTCAAGAACGAAGTAAGATCTGGAAAAACTGTAGAAGATGTTACTAATAACATTTAATACTGATGCAGTCTACTGCAGTCTATATTACTGCATGTCATTATGAAATTCTATACAGTAATTTGCAAACCTGTATTTTTTGTAGGTTAATATGATAAAAGAAGATGGCCATGTGCTTCATTTCACAAACCCTAAAGGTAGGAGAGTCAACTGCGTGTTTGCTGTTCAATTAACTAAAATTGTATATCATCTCTTACTCATCAAGAGGAGACCTGGGGCAGTGAAAGACGTAATTACTGTAACCCACTCCTGCCCAACCAAGCTTTTAGATGAATAAAGTTCAGCAAACATTTGTATGGATAGGATTTTTTGTTAGAAGTTAGTTAAAAGAAAAGTTTAAAATTGTATTATATTTGTTTTTACTGTAAAATGTTGTCAAACAACTAAGTAGCTGTAGTAATAGAACATTGTTGCTTAGGCTGTCTGAAGATTTTCCCTTTGACTCTCTGTGGATCGTTTTGATCGGTGGCCCCATTCGGGCGGTGAGACAATACGAAATATTTGAATAAGAATAGAGTTAAATTCCCATAGGATAAAGATTGTGCACCAATATGGCCGCCATTTCATTGTTTCTGCGCACCAATATGGCCGCCGTGACGTCAGATGAAAACCATGAATATTATAAAACTGTAAGCCCACTTCCGTCTGTCCCTTTGCCCGCTAAAGGTTCGAGAACGGCTATGCGTACCGACACCACATTCGGCTTACTCGATAGTATTCCAGACCGTAAATATGATAGGCCAATAGGGTTTAAACAAAATGTTTGAAAAACTGCGAAAGACGAATTGTAGCGTGCGAGAAACAGGAAGTTAGAGCGCTGCCCCCGCCGGTTGTTTTGTCGATTATCAAGACAACAACTCTATTGGGCGACATTAGTGTTGTTTTATACACGGATCGCGAATCTCGACTGCGCATCAGAATGACGCGTTCTGAGTCGGGATAAAACTTAATTAACTTTATAACATCAGGCTAAAGCTGCAGTTTTCATTTGCATTTTCATTTACATTTCTGAACTCATTGTACTGAATTCCTCAGCCTAATGTTATAAATTGAAATAAGTTTTAGCCCGACTCAGAACGCGTCATTCTGATGCGCAGTCGAGATTCGCGATCCATGTATTAGTGTGTGAAGGTTTAATGTTAACTGTTTTGAATAAAATTGTATATCCATTCCATTTTTTTAGTTCAGGCCTCATTGACTGCAAACACGTTTGCTATTATGGGCCATGCCGAGTTAAAAAGTGAGTTTTTTTAAACTGAATTCAGTTGACATTGTTTAATATGTGTTTGTCAGACATTGCTGCCATATAGTAATAAGTATTGTGTATCAATATAACAATACAGTTGATGTTCGCGGGCATAAATATGCTTTTGGCCTGACCCAAGCTCATTTTAGTCCGAGCCAAAGGCGAGGGTTAAAATTAGCTCTGAGATGGGCCAAAACATTATGCCCAAGAACATCAACTGTATTACTATAATAACTAGAAATACATAAACGCAACAACCCCTCGCCCGCTTTTAATACGTTAAATATACATAAATAACCCCCCGCGATTAAACTGTTTTTGTATACAAATATAAACCCCTGGCCTCCTTTACATCCTGTTTTATCACTTTTATGAATGTAGTTTTTAGTGCATGCAATATTGTGATGAGTGGCAAAAATTCACACGATAGAGGTATACATAGTGTAAACTCCGGGGGGTGCTCGCTACTGGTGCGCTTTTTAGTGCAAAGTTTCACAGAAACTAAAACCAGTGAAAATGTGAAACACTGGTATCAGTCTTTCATATACGACAAATATTTATGTCGCTTAAAGCTCGTAAAGTCCTATAGAGCGATAACAGACAGGTTTGTACCTTATCTATGGGTATTTCTTGAAAGACGTGTAAAATCCTGGTGCATTATTAATATACATGTATCTTAATATACCGAGAATGAAAGAAGTTTCCCCCCCGGAATAGATTGCGACTGGCGAATACAATGGCGGAGAAACGCAAAGGAGCGATCAATTTTCTTCTCGAAACAACCACTTTCTAGGCTTAGCTGCATGGCTAATTAAATGTGGTCTGGACGAAAGGATTTATTGTCTGCCTAGCGGAAGGTGCGCATAAATATTAAAAGCTTTATATTCAACTTTAATATGGTCTGGCATGTTGACGATGTTGTGAAGTCAGTTTGTAGAGTGTTGTTGGTTCGTGTCTGTTATATTTTACACGAGTGGCGCTCGAGCAGTTTTGCACGTCAGCTCAATAACAAATTCTCTATACTTGAGATTGTAGACTGTCTTCGCATTTTGATTTGGCGTTCAATAAACAACTGTACGAAGAACCCTGGCCATATATTAAACATGAATGTTTAAGTTCTACATGTATCAGTACCTGCGTGAACTTAGCGCGTGATTGTGCAGACGATTTAACGCAGGATTTAACGTGACGCTAGCAACATAATCATCATTTGTAAAGACAACAAAAACTCGTGTATCTTTACATCCACTTGGCAGATTTTAGTCAATTTTGATCTGGATCGACTGGACGTCACACGATACGTATTAGTATCGGAACTCTTGTGATGCACCAAGCTTTTTAATAAAAAATTTCGAGGAGTTCAAAAAGATCTCTTGATGTTATTAAACAGATCGGAAAACAATAGCGAAGGGCACAAAAGCGTCAGTATTCCTGTTTGTCGGAGTTTATAATTTTTTTTTGCCTTCTTGAGAAGAGAAAATGACTCTTTAAGAATCCCTCGAGATTCTATTTTGGGTTGTTTGTCTAAGTTTTGGCTTGTATTATTTTATTGGGCTTTGCTTTAGAAAATGGGCCGGCAGGTTGCGGGGTTAGCAGCTCTGTCCGTACACGTGGCAAAAATTGTTATTATCTTTGACTAGAAACTTTGCACTATCCTTGGGATCTAGTTCTATTATTGACCAATTTCCAAAGCAATGTTTTATTCCAAAATAATAAAGCAGTGGCTGAGGAAAAACTTGTGTCAGGACCAAATAGCACCAGAAACTGATAGCAAAAAAACAAACAATAATTACAGACGCTTAATAATAATAATAATAATAATAATAATAATAATAATAATAATAATAATAATAATAATAATAATAATAATAATAATAATCTGTTTATTGAACCGCATTGCAGTATTAAACTGAATTACACGGCATAATAGCAATATCTACATATAAATACCTAAATTGAATATGTACATTAATAATACTTAATTGTTATAAAAATTTTAAATCGGTCCGTATTTAGGTTATAATCATGTTCGCGATATTGTGGTTGGGTTTTCATTATATTTACAAGTGGGTTATTATTAACAACTCTTTCGGATCTTAATTTGTTGACAAATTTCGTACACGAGGTTTGTCGACGAGTACTTAGCGTTTCCAAGCCCGTGGAAGTCAAGGCATCTTCGTATGACATATCAGGGCGAATAGTCCGGAGTGCTCGCTTTTGGATTGATTCGATTAGATCAGATAGATTTCTCGTCAAGGATGACTATGCAGGGGAGGCGTATTCAATACGAGATCTAATAAACGAGCAATAAATGTTAACGAGGTCGGATTGACTTAGACCAGCTTTCTTGAGTTGTCGAAGGGCATATAGTCTAGAATTTGCCTTTTTTATAACATAATCGACGTGGCAGCTCCAGGTAAGATCATCAGAAAGGATGAGACCAAGCAATTTATAAGACGATACTGATTTGACGGGCAGGCCAGAAACATAAATCTCGTTATTATTACATGGTAGCTTATATTCAAGAAACGATATCAACATTTCCTTGCACTTTTTAGGATTCAATTTCATCCCTCGATTTGATGCAAACTTGACGATTTCATCTACTAAAACCGGCATCAAACTAGGCGAACATCGCGGGATAATTTCTACCACTGTGGTATCATCAACGAACTTAGCGCGATCCTGCCAATCGACCAAAAGGGAATTAACCAGAATAGCGAATAGGAGGGGCCCAAGTTTAGTGCCCTGGGATAAACCACCATTGACTCTTTTCCACGAAGAAGTGATTGCACCAAACCTTACACATTGTTCACGACCAGTAAGGAAAGCTTTGACCCATCGTATAATAACAGGGTGGACTTTGAGGTTCACAAGCTCAGAAATAATAATATTATGGTCCACAAGGTCAAAGCCCTTTCTAAAATCAGCAAAAAATAGTCTTGCAGAACAGTGGCCCATGTCGAGTCCGGCAAGGATTAGATGAATAATATATACGAGGGCTTGTGTAGTCGATTTCGTAGGTCGAGCAAATTGTTTAATATCTAGTTTATTACTTACATCAGCCATCAGAAAGTCCAGCGTAAAACCTTCCATCACTTTCGCAATTTGGGACGTAAGAGATATTGGTCGAAGATAGTCCTCGAGTGATACAGGGGGCGATAATTTTGGAATAGGTACTACAAAAGAACGTTTTAGTTGCTGTGGGAAAACTCCTTGCATAATTGAAGCGTTATAAATGTCAGTTATTACCGGGCAAGTTCGAAAGCGAAAATCTTTAAAATTTTGTTAGGGATTAAATCAGGACCAGACGACTTGGTAGCTTTAACACGTCGCAAAACAGAATAAACTTGGCCAATATTAACTAGAAATTGGTTCGATACTTCCATATGCTCGATGTAGTCACAATGTTCAAGAGGGTTGAAATGAGAAGTAAGTCCAACGAGGAAATTATTATAAGACTCGGCCAAGTCAGCACAAGTAGGGATTTCATCTGATAATAACTGATGGAACCAGGTATCGCGGGATGCTTATATCAAGGTGCCTATTAAACTGTTTGAATATGATTGCTCATGTTCCAAATATTATGTTGAACCTCGAAGAAAAACATCAGAACAGAAAAAAAACGTAGGTAACAGCCTGAAAACTATAGGTATAAGAGAGGAAAAACTAACCAGGGAAGAACTTTAATGCAAAGTTTCAATCGAACCATGGAAAAAACGCCTGAGAAAATATTATTCGACAAGATTTTTGCTGTTTTAACTGAGTTTAATACTGAAAATGTTTTGGATATATACCGATTCTAATCAGCTAAAGAAAGCTGGTAAGTTAAATACGAATCATTGCTTACCGATAAATTTTCTTTTGGCTCTTCTCAGATGCTGCAAACACTGCCATACGGGCTACGGCGTTTGGTTTCCGTGGTTTTCTCGTTTGGTTCTTAGCAAAAAGCAATCAATTCTCTTCAAAATGTGAAAAGCTGTTTGTGTTGATGTTCCTTTCAATTCACTGTTCTCTCTCGAGCCAAGATATATCAGTGCATAAGTCTTTTGCTGGCTTTGAACAGACACACGAAGAAACATCTTTTTGTTTTTTCAGTCGCATTTGGCGGCATCTTTTCCGATCTTTATAACAATTTTTCATGCTTTTTCAATGGTTTCTAGTCGTGTTTAATATTGTTTGGTTCATCCCACTGCAACATCTCTTCTTAGCTTTCCTTTATCGGTCATTTGTAAACCAATTTTTCCGACAAAGATTTTGTTTCGCTTGAGCCGCGAAAGTTGGCGAAAGTTGGAAATATATATATATATAGTTCAATCTACAGACACGGTGTTTCGCTGTACAACAGCTCATCAGTGTAGCTTGGAACAATCTGAATGAATTTCATCAATTACTTATACACATGCGATCGTCGGTGACAACCGCATGTGGGACAGCATCGGTGAAATACATTCAGATAGCGTGAAGTGCGCATGGGCCCAGAGCTCAAACTTCCACAAGGGTAGTGAGCGTTGCATTATCGCTAATAGGTGCCCACGGCAACTTCACGGAGTGCTCAACCACACCGAAGTGAAGGAGCGTACATAGTTCAATCTACAGACACGGTGTTTCGCTGTACAACAGCTCATCAGTGTAGCTTGGAACAATCTATTACATATATATATATATAAACATCTCGCAGAATTTCTTTCCCCTTCGCGTGTAATTTCGCGTGTAAGTGGACTCCACGCACGTCGAGATTAGCACCCTCACCCGGGCTCGGGTGTAATAATTTTAGTGGGCATTTAGAAGAAAATCAAAGACGGTATACGGTAAACAGTATCTTGAACAGTGCTGCCTTCGCGTCGGCGTGTATTTCATTGCAACAAATATTTACGTAACTCATAACTTACATGTAACTTGGCAAAAAAACGCAACATTTGTCATCAAAACAATCTTTGCCCCAAAATATTGGCAAGAAAAGTATACAATTCCATAAACAACAAACCAATAGTGATTTAGAACTGTTATAGTCAGTTTCAGCTTGCTTTTGAAATTCGTTTGTCAACATTCGTTGGAAGGTTGGGAACTTGGTACGGACGTTCGCGAAGTTCATTGTGAAGTTCGTCGTGAAGTTCGAATTTAGTAAGCTTTGAATTGAATTCCTTTGGTAAAATCACCGAGAAGAAGATTATTTGCTGTATAGAATATAATAATAGATACTTGGTTAAGCAGAAACAAATTGCCGACTTAAATTTGTATCTACCTCGCAACGTAGTTCGGAACATTGCAACGTAAGTTCGGAATGTTCATTTCAATTATACGTATTGGATTTCAAAAGCAAGCTGAAACGGACTATAAAACTGATATAGGCTCAGATCAGCGGGCTAAAATATATTTTAGCCCGCTGAATTCTCCATTTTAGCCCGGAAAATACACCACAATGCCCGATAAAATTATTATAATACTGTTTTGTGATCAATCGATCAATTTTTCGAGTTCAATTCTTTCTGCTGCACCTCACATAATTATTTTGCTCAAGCTTGTCAAATGTTGTTAATTCTTTTTGACATGGTGGTTTGCTGTATATAAATGATTTATTTATAAATTTATTTATTTACATTGGAGCCTCACTATAACGCGGTAGTTGGGGCGCTTAGTGAGGACCGCGTTATACGGCCCAATCTCGTTTCCAGTACTCTTCCCACTCGATACTCTTCCTAGACTAGTTTCTACGCCTTCCTCGGTTGACACGTTTCGGAAGTGATCCGAACGGACCCGCTGGGGAAGGCCTAGCAAAATTCGTAAACACTTTCACTTTACAGCTCAGTTGTTTATTGAAGAAGACATGGCCAGAAATCGAGGACAACATGGCGGCAAAGCATGCGCACTGAATCCCTCTTTAATTAATTCAATATGGCGTCCTTCAATAGATTTCTTAAGGAAATATAAAGAACAATCATTTTCGGTTATTTACTATTGTAAATTCCGACATGCGAACGTCCAAAACTTCACCAAATTGAACAATCGTTCAGCACTACAATTTCTATTAAGTTTGGAGCGTCCTAAATAGGTTCCCGAGCACCTCGTAAGCATACCTCTTATTCGCTGTTTAAAGAACTCTTAATCTGCTATAGCACTTATTTTGGAGCTCCAATTTTGGCTGCTTCTGTGTTGTTTGTCCACGATGCGAACGTCTGAATTTGCTCGGGATGAACGTTACTTTGTTTTGCGGAGTTGTTCGTTCCACTTTTTCGTTGTTTAATAGGTTCCCAAAGACCTTAAAATGTACGATTTATTGCAGCCGAGTCGTTGTAATTTAATCCATCAAGCGCCGAGATAAATACTGAACTCGGCGTGAAGAAGCAATGCATTCCTCGATAATTTCGTGTTCTTGTCCGCCATTTCTTATGGAGCTGTTGCTAGGTTGCCAGGGTCTTAACCGCTGTTATTATTAAATGTAACTGTGGATTCAGAAATAACCGAAATTTATGCGGCAATTTTTGTGAGTATGAGTGTACAGGCCTGTCTAGACGATTAAACCTTTTGTAATTTGATATTTGGGTAAGAAATGGGTCAATAAGACATTTTAGCGAATAACTCTACTTTAATTTATTGCTATAGACTTCTGTTTATAGCCGAAATTATCGATATTTAGCCATCAGAATTTTCAAATTAATATTTCCATCTAAATATGAGCCCACAGGCCACTGCCGCTGAGTGTCCTGGATTTCTAGCCATGATTGTGATGTTATGACGTCCTAACTGTTTCCCAACACTTACTATTTCCATCTGCATAAAATAATACAAGCCTACTCACCTTGGATCGACGAAGGTTCACTGGCCTAGCTTTCTTATCACTAGATTTCCTTCTGCAACCGCCAAAAATTGAAAGTTAAACAGATAAATTTTCATTCCGAGCTCCAATTGGAATATATTCCATAATTTCCTTCTTTTGATCGCCAAGATCTTTGGTAAAATCTTCGCCAGACATCCTTATGCTTTTTATATAATATACTGTCGCTACGCTAGATCCCAGGAACACTCGAAGGGCCAGAACGATTCTGGGCAGGACCTTTTTACGAATGTTGCTAGGTTAGGCCTTCTCGTTTCCAGCCTCTCCCCAGTCTTCCCAAGAACCCAAACCGACTACGCGGCCAAGCTCATAGCGGAAACGAAAGGCTTAGAAACTAGGCTATACTCTTCCCACAATATTGCATGCACTAGAACCGGGAGCGAGATTGTGTACTGCCAGAAGCACATTCTGTTCTCCCAACAAGGCCCTCGCCCTCCCCCAAGAGCCTGCCTAATTTTGTTCGATCCTAACAGTCTAAATCACGACTGAAGAAGACTTCAACACTTCAACTTCCGCTCAAGACCTCAACAAAATGAAATTGAAATAATACTTTTGGGCGTGGTTTTCATTTCTGGCAATGATCGCGCTGCTTCGTTGTCGTTTTATCTCGCAAATATGATCGCAATCATTCAGGATGATCCGCGATTGCCAGGATCGAATTGTCTCCAGTGAGCATAGTAGAAACTTAAGTTTCAGTGTCATATTGCAGTGCCCTGAAAGTTAGCTGCGCGCGCAGCAGCGTGTGAGTTCGTTCGTTCGTTATAAACATTCTTTTCTTTTGAATTTTTTTCGTGAATTATTAATGATATTTTTTTACAACTTTGTTTTTGTTTTTTTAGCCATAAGTGAAATGCTACCTGGAATTTATAATCAATTAGTAAGATCTTAGGACTGCCTCTAGCAACTGAATTTTTTTTTTAGTCTGTGCTGTATAGTATATCTGTATCTTATTACTTTATCTCCATCACTTTTAGGATCTTACTAATCTGCCTGGTAAAATGCCTGTCGGTAGGTGTCACTCTGTTTTTGAGAGTAAAAATATCATTTTAGTTGTCTGGGTCATATATAGTTAACAATTATTATTAAAGGCGAGGTGAATATCGGTGCATAATAACCGAGACGAAGTCGAGGTTATTATTCACCGATATTCACTGAGCCCGAGGCGAATAATTGTTTTAGTATAAATGCACATTTTCGTACTTTTAGGAACAACATTTTCTTTAAAATTGTTAATTTCCTCGTCTGTCACATTGACAACTTGGCTGGCGGCCATTTTGGATAAACGCTGTAGGTGATTATCGAGAATTAATCCGAAGTAACTCGACCAATCAGCGCGCGCGATTTTCTATAATCACCTGTGTATTTATACTAATATAGTATACACTATAAGTATATATAGTCTATATAATATAGACATCGTTTATGGAAGACCAGTCTGTAAAATAAGTTGCATATACATATGGACGGAGTTTTTGAGTAAGTTTTGGAATTAGTTTGTTAAAATACTACAAGGTTAAGATATGCATTCTGTTTAATATGGTTCATGCCCAGGGTTGTGATATTATTTCCTGCTTTTGTAGCGTCATCTACATTCACAGGCTAGTGCTCTTTGTATATAGTAATTTGTTTTTGTTGTTAGTACCTATTCCTGACGATATTACAGCAACAGACGAGGCAGATGATGAAGTACCAGGTATGTTTTTTTGTTTGTCGTGTTTACAAGGCACTAGAGTAACCCGGGATTACCCTAGTAGCCGGCTTATGTTTTGTTATTAGAGGAAAAAAATTAGAAACTTGCCCTATTTGGGTACCCTGGTCCAAGACGTTATACGCCACCCGCTCTGGGACCAGGGTACTATCTGGGGGGAAATTAGTATAGGTAAACATATGATAGCGAGTACAATTGAGGATTTACACTACAAGTGATATTTGAAAATTTTGCCAAAATTGCACGAGCCGTTAGGCGAGTGCAATTTGGCATAATTTTCAAAAATCACGAGTAGTGTAAATCCTTAATGGTACGAGCAAAATCATATGATTACTCATTTATTATATGCAGGACAAAATTACGACACATACGCTTCGTACTCACTCTTTAGAAACATCTTGTTTCATTACTTGACAAGAAACATTTTCACTCTGGGTGTTCTCTGTACTCATTTCAAAATATTTACATGGAATTTTTAGTTCATAGTGTACCACAAGTTGTTGGAAATGTGAAAACTTTCCATTGCAGAATTAGCCGCCATTTTGAATTTTATTGTCAACATCGTTCTGCAGTACAATTAATAAAATAATAGATCGCCAATTGACGTTATTGGAGGATTGGTGCCAAGCCACAGGGGGGATGCCACCCCTGATCAGAGGTAACCATGGCAACCCCGCCACAGCCCACCTCCAGGCACCAGTCACACTGTCAAGCAGTGGAAATATATATATACTTACCTTGCATTCAATCATGGGTGGGTGGGTGGGTGGGTGGGTCAACACAGTGCAAAGCAAGAATCCCCACGTATTAATTCAAAGAACAGCGCGCGCAAAACCAGTCAAGCTCAGACCATGCTGACAAGAATCTGATGAGCGCTGAGATAATCCCCACATATTATATATGAGTGACCGCTGACCAAGTATCTACATAGATAGCGCGCGCAAAACCAGTCAAGCTCAGACCACGCTGACAAGACTTTGATGAGCGCAAGTCAAGCTCAGACCACGCTGACAAGACTTTGATGAGCGCAAGTCAAGCTCAGACCACGCTGACAAGACTTTGATGAGCGCAAGTCAAGCTCGGACCACGCTGACAAGACTTTGATGAGCGCCGAGATAATCCCCACATATTATCATGAGTGACCGCTGACTAGCATTGTCTCCTTTTTTACCTTGCCTAAATTACATTTGGCCACATTTAATAAAATAATTGTACTCCTCTCAACCAATCAGAATGTAGTAATTTTGTCATGCATATAATAAGAGATTAAATTACCCGGTAAGAACAAAAGAAACCGAATTAATGATGGTATTATCAAACGAAATCACTTCACAAATTCTGCATATTTGGTGTTGTCGGAGAAACACGCGCACATCCTTCCTTCAAATTAACTTGGGTTGATAATAGCAAAGATATATAACGCCAGCGCTAAACGTCGCACAATAGACGAATTTAACTGTTTGAATTTTATTCGACGAAACTGCGACGTAGAACTCGATTAAATTCGACACACGAATTAAATTCGTCTCGGCAATTAAATTCGTCTAAGTCAGACGGATAATGCGACGATAACGCGTGTTCGAGTTACACGACGAATTATCGTCGCGTCGAATTAAATGTTTCTCTTCTGTCTGTGACAATTCGGCGCCATGTTTTCTAGAAATCGTTTTCAGGCTCAACGCGTCCAAGTAAAAACAATTAATTATTAAACGTCGAATTTCAGTCGAATATAACTCCACGTCGCATTACGAAGTTAATTCGAATTAAATTCGTCTAAATTAAATTCGTCTATTGTGCGACGTTTAGCGCAGGCCTAAGGGGGCGATTACATGGACCCGGCTGGCCCGGTTAACCGGGATGAATTTAAGCCTGGTTTCCATATGGCCGCAAGAGCCGCTGGTTTGTCGGCGTCCTGCCGGCGACTTAGCCTGCGACCTAACGCCGGCAAGGAATTTTTAAGCCTGGTTTCCATATAACCGTAAGAGCCGGCGGCATGGCTGCGGCAAGGGGCAATGGTCCAATCGCATACAGCTTTTTATTGCTGGCTAATTCAACACTGTCTATGATTGGCCAATCGCCCCTTTCCGCAGCCATGCCGCCGGCTCTTACGGCTATATGGAAACCAGGCTTAACGAAACGATTACATGGAGCGGGCTAGCCCGGTAAGCCGGGATGATATCAGGCCGAAATTCGCAATTATCAAGTAAATAAGGGCAAAGTTACGTTAGTTTTACTTCAGTTTTACACTAATTAGTCTATTATTTATTTTGTAAGCCCATCGTTAATAAAAAGATTGTTAAAGTCTTAGCTAACCCAAGAAAGCGTCTTCACGAAGACTAATTAATTTATTAAATCTTCGCTTTGATCACGAAACACACAAACAACGTTGATGTTCTATTTCAGTTCCTTTGAGCACTATTTATTCACACAGTCAAGCAAACGAATGCGTATCGAAGCGAGTTCAACAGTTTTTCAGCCCGGTTTGCCGGGATGAAAACGATTACATGGACATTTTCATCCCGGTTAACCGGGCTATTATTATTATTATTATTATTTATTTATTTAAGGAGAATAAGTTTTTCAGCAGAGCTGGTGGGGTCCTCCATTTACAGCTAAGACCTATAGGTGTTGATTTTACGGAGGGAGGAAAACCGGAGAACCCGGCGAAAAACCCTCGAAGCACAGGAGAGACCAACTAAACTCTACTCACATGAGTCCCCACTCCGAGAACGGGGCTATTCCCAGACGGTCACCCATCCAAGTACTAACCCCGTCTAACCGGGCTTAACTATTGGTGAGAGGCAGCGCCCTAATAGCACACGTCACTCGTGCGACAACCGGGATCCAGCAAACCGGGCTAGCCCGCTTGCCATGTAATCGAAATGTTAAAACAACATGCGTTTGATAATAAAGCGGGCTAGCCCGGTCCATGTAATCGCCCCCGAACTTTCTCCGATAAGTCATTATGCACATGGACGTCACAACATGTGACATATTTACATATTAAACTGAAATATGTCAACGAAGCAAGGAAACGAGAAACTGCAAAATATGTTACTTTATTATTTTAAAGGAGATTGGCAACAAAAATTAAGTTTGTCTAATTTGAAAGAACTCATAAAATTGTAAGACAGTTGAAGCTCTCTTAAGCGACCACCCTCGGGAACTGTAAAAAGTGGTCGCAACTAGAACTGGTCGCTTACGAGAATTCGTTCTCGTATGCGACCACCCACTGAAATGGCTGAAGTTGGTCGCTTACGAGAGATTGTACCAGAAAAACACTGCGTTTCTATTCTGGAAACCAGCCGGAAATAGCAAAACTTCATTGTTATGTATTTTATAATCACATCACTGTATTAAAAGTTATCAAATTGCTTTTTAGCGCAGTGTTGACTGATTGCAAAGCGTAGTTCAATGGTGGCCGCTTACAAGAGCTTAAAAACAAAGAAAAAGCTCAGTTTGTGAATCTGAAAGGTGGTCGCGGTCGCTTACGGGAGTGGTCGCTTACGAGAGCTTTTAGTAACAGAGTTTAATAGGGAATTTAAACGGGGTTTCGTGAGGGTGGTCGCAACTAGAGCTGGTCGCTTACGAGAGTGGTCGCAAGGAGAGCTTCGACTGTAGAAGATCCTTCACAACTTTTTCTTGTCTTTCTGCGTTTTCAAGATATTTCAATTTGTTTGATATGTAAATGAGATGGTCTCTGACGTCAGGTGTGGGGTAAAATATTTTCATACAGAGCAAAATCACTTACATATCTAACATGAAATGTTCAGCGTCGCAAGGAGTTTTTATGTGCACAGTTTCAAATGATTTCGCGATATAACTGGTTTTGCTACATGTGAAAATATTTTACCCCACACCTGACGTCAGAGACCATCTCATTTACATATCAAACAAATTGAAATATCTTGAAGACGAAGAGAGATACGAAAAAGTTGTAAAGGATGTTCTATTACAATTTTATGAGTTCTTTCAAATTAGACAAATTTTTAGTGCTATTGCCCTTTAAGTTTTGTTTCAAATAAGTATTTACTTTAAAACATCGACTGTTTGTTTCTTCTAGATCTCGTGGAAAACTTTGATGTGCCTTCCATGCATGAAACTGTGTAAAGCAATCAAGTTAACATGAAAGAAAGTCACAACAACGCTAGACATTTATTTAGATTCATTTGGTTTCTTCTTACCTATACTTTTATGGGTGAAGATGACTAAACAAAACATTATACCAAGAAACAGAACTGACACAAAATTCATGATGCTTGTAATCATAAGCAATCCCCCACTATCTTTTTTTTCGTTTATATTTTTGTTACTCTCCATCCATCGGAGTGGGGACAGCCTGCTTTCGAGCAGGCTGTTTTTATTCCAATGGTAAAAATGAGAAAATTAAGGAATTTTAAAAAAATAAAGTTTTGAACGCCCGTACATTATGGTTCTTGAGTTGTATTTTTTTTTTTTGACATCGCATACAACAAGCTGTAGTAATTGGTGGTGTGCACTTTTTACGTCATCACCGCCATCTTGTTTTTTGGACTTTCTAGCAGGACGTGTGACGTCATTTTAATTACTACGCGTAAGCCGCGTGACAGTTTGAAAGATTGGGTCGGGTAAACATGGCCGTTCAAAATGTACTTTGTAGCGTTACGGAATGTATGCAGTTACGTCATACCCGTCCCGTGGGTATAGCTTGTGTAGAGTATTTAAGGTGTGCTAATAGCAGATAATGCCATTCGAAGGCATCTCTTTCAATTCGAAGTTCTAGCTTTTGTAAGTGTGATTGGTTGTGCCATGGTGATACATGAATAAATGAGATGCCCGCTTCCTAGTCTGTTGTTCCTGTTCTTATTGAGTACTAATGCAGTTTAGCTATAAAGTGCTTTATACTCGTTGTAATAGAGTATAATCGAAGAATATTCGTGAGGATTTACAAGTAGGATTGTAGCGTGTTTCAAGCAATCCAAGGTACCGTACACTTTGTATTATAGATAAGCAAGTTCATTGAACATTAAGGCACGACACACACAACGTTTTGTTAATAATTGTATGCGGAGACAACTTTTCACTCGAGGCCATATCGAGCCTGTCCTATAGAGTCCGTCGTTATATTAAAATACATGTAATTCTACCGCATGCAGTTGATTGCCGAGAGCTTTTTTTTTACAAAGACAGAGACCGCTGAGCTTTACGTCTAGTATCGTACTCGAGTATGTACACTATCATGGAAGACATGTTTATGTCAGAAAGTGTAGATCTCCTCTCCAACCCCTCCAGTCCTTCAGATTTAGGCCAGCGAACGGCGAATTTCGCCGGTGGTTGAGCGGATTTTGTAGCAAATTCGCCGTGTCTCCATCGTATTTTGCCATCGCTGGATAAATAAATAATCCATGAATGATTTTAAATTCCCCAACACGTGTTTTGAAACCCGTTTTGTGTGAAAATGTTCGAAGTAAACTGGCTCTTCCCGCCATATTGAATTCTACCGCGCTGGAGTCTGGGATCTACCATTACTTTAACTATATTATATCATATCCGGCTCAGTTGTATGGCATTTGAGAGCTTCAAAATTTCCCGGGGGGGCATGCCCCAGGAACCCCTAGCAGGATGGTCCTCCAGACCATGCAGGCCCTAATTCTCCGGGTCATCCGGTCCAGATCCTTTCACAAAAACCTGAAACGCTGCCGGCCCTCCCCAAGAAAAGAAATCCTGATACTCGGGTTAAAATGGAAACCATGCATGCAGGAGTTGGTTAGTGCATTAGATTAGACGATCAGTGTGGTACTGTACGTTTTTACTTAAAAAAAATATATAGAAAAAAAACATTCTGTGCTTCCATCGAGTTTTGGGAGAACGAGGAATGGCGGTTGGAACACAAGTGTCAAAGTCTTCCTTGTTTCCGCAGCCATTTTGAATTCTCCCAAACCTTCACATTATATATAAAGCAGGTTTTGTCGATTTTTAAAAAGCACTCAAAAGTTTAACAGAAGTTTACGTCTGTAAAGCACCAATATTATACCATTGAGTACAAGTAAATATGCATTGAGGATAAAAAATGCCGTGCTGGGTGAAGCATTGATGGTCTCTAAAGATAAGTTTACGAGGCCTGTGAGCAAATTAGCTATCAAAAAATAGCCGAGTTGGTTAAAATTGAGGGCCGTTATTAAACAAAAACATTTCCGGTTGTCTGAGACGACATTCAAGCGTGGCTCCTTCGCAGGCTCACTAGTTTTACTACGAGAGACGTGTCTCGAGGTCTGTTTGGCCGAGTACGGCGAAGTATTCCCCGTTGCACGTGAGCTAGTTGAAGTAGGAGCTGCTGGTGATACTTTAATCTTGGACGAACTATCTGTTGTGGCCGAACACAAAGAGCAAGCACCAGGGTAGCGCACAAACATATTTGGGGAACCAGTCGCAACCATCAAAATATCCACGACAAGAAACATGGCCAGTAATTGCACGTTGTAGCCAACCTAGTAATAAAAAGTAACAGTTACTGTAATACAAAAAAAAACGCCAAACAAACACCGAACCATGCTAATATAAGAGCCGTGCCCTGTTTATAGAAAAAAGTCAAAATTGGGGTAGGCAGAAAACGACTGACCTAAATTCGATTCAACAGGCACCTCTCGGCATTTTTTTCCAAAAATGGCAGCCTGTTCCGGTAAAAGAGCACAAGCTGCTATTCAACCGTACGGTACTGGTTTGAACTGAAACGAGTTTAACGGTCTTGGGAAGTGTTTGTCGTACACATTTAATGTTCTTGTATGTGTTGAGTTTTGGCACAGAGTTCAGGTTTTGTTTCCGCAAAGAAAAACTAGATTTAGCTGGGGGGAAATTTGCCGTCCTTCTGAGGCCAACTACAGGTCGGCATTGCCGAATCGTTTTCGAGTTGATTTTGATTCCGCACGAACGAATTCACATGCAGGCAAAATTAATGTAAAGCTGCCTGCATGAGAGTCTGCTGCGCCGGGTAGCTAAACTCGTCAGAGCACCGCCATGTATTAATGCGCTGCATGCTAACTGGAAACTTGTCGTCCTGACAATTCATTTGGTGAAGTTTGTTGAATAACGTCTTGGTTTGAATTGGTTTTGCTTTCTGACAAACCTATACTGATATAGCAAATTGAATGAGTAAAAAAAGACAATCAAATTTAAAGCAGAAAGTTACTCAATCTTTTTGTTCTCGTTTACCGTAGTATTGATTCAAATAAGCTTAGCGCTTATTTAATTTTTTGGGGAGTATTCGAGAGGGGGCGCGTATTCGAATGATTACACGGTATGCGCACTTATGCACGGTGAGGACAATGTATTTTTGGTATAATGAAGACTGAAGTAATCATCATTCCAATTGTAGCGAGCGGAGTTATTGCACGCATACTAGACAGCACCGCAAGCGCCAGAGCATAACATTGTGTGGGGTGGGAACTTCACCCAAAGTAGGAAACTACGTCATGATAACTCCTAAACATAAATGCAGGAAGAAACCTAAGGTTCCAAGTTTAACATGTAAGAACCTTTACACGCAACACAATAGCAGCGTTTGGATTCGTCTAACCGTGTAATACTGGGAACGTGTAATAACCGTATAATAATACTGTGAGAGTTACCACGGCAAAAAATATGCAACAATAAGCAATAAGAAGTCTCCTCAAAGGGACCCGTCCAGTCCTTTCGCGGCTTTCCAAAATATGTCGTCGATCAAGCTTCAGTGAGTCCCGTCAAAATTTTAGTAATCTTCTACAACAAAAATTCTAACCCTACTCCGAAATCCAGTTTACAGCCTAGCTTTTTGGAAGAACATATTTGGCGACATTTTGGAAACACCGCGAAAGGATTGGTCAGGTACCTTTGAGTCATCGCTTTTTACCTCGACCTAAACCCTCAGTATCTTACCTGCCATAGCACAAAAGGGAAATTGGCTAATCGTCTTGAAATCATTCCCACATTGCGTCTCCAGCAGAATAACACAGACCAAGTTAAAACACCAATGAATATCAACAAGAAGAGAAGTTTTACTGCACATTTTACACTCTCGCATCTGAAAGATATTTGCCATAGAATAAATTAAAACTTAGAACTATAATCTAACAAAAAACAAACATTGCAAAATAGACACGGCGCCGAATGTAGCATGGAGAAAAGAAGGACAGGAATGCAAGACGACGTAGCAGGCTTGTAAGACTACAGTATGTGCACACGGTAACGTTTCCGAGCGTTTTCGTATTGTTTCAAGTAATGAGCTGATTGTTTTCGATTGAAATTACTAAATGTATATGAAATTAATAAACTAGCAACTGGATCATTTGTTTATAAATGTCTGAACAACCCATTATTTATCTTTACCTCTAATCTTTAGAAATTACTTCACACTTAACACTCAAATACACAATTATGATACTCGAGGTGCCAACAAGATTCATGTCACAAAAGCCAGAACAACAACAAGAAAAATGACCCTTAGACATAGCGGGACTTTTCTATGGAATTCATTTGACAAATCAATTACTCAATCCAAATCATTAAACTATTTCAGAATAATCTAAAGTCACTATTATTCACAATACTGAATTAGGACCGATCTTCAAATAGAATCTATATAATATACTCGTGTATCATCATGACTTCTATGCTCCCCATCAGGTACATGGTGATTGGTGTTTTTTACAAACTCTTTCGAGTTTCAAAACCAATCTACCATTTATACCGAATATCCAATAAATATTCATTTCTTATAGATAACATTACATAAGAACATATACTGTATATATGTGTGTGTGTATGTATACACATTGTATCTGTAATTTAACTTAATTAACCCGCGTCAATAATATTATCTGTAATTAATACTAACTACTAATATTTCACATGTAATTATGGTATGATAAATTAAATGATTGATTGATTGATTGATTGATTCCCTTGAGAACAGTAAACAATACGAAAACGCTCGGAAACGTTACCGTGTGCACATAGCCTTATAGATTGGCCGTTCTGGGTAATTTTGGTGAAGGAAAATTTCGAGTGTAGAATATATACATTATAAAACCAAACTGGGACCAGTTGCGAAAAATGCAACATCAAGGCCGTCCTGCTATAGGAATTGAACCCGCGACCCTGCGATGAAGCCGTTGCCAAAAGCTTGGCCACGAGTTCTGTATATATCTGGTAATGCCGAGAGTAGAATTGGGTTCGGCATTTCACTCGATTAACTGACTGGATTACGCTGGGTGCCAGAGGTTTTTCGACGCTCGTGGGGGATAACGGGGACACACGAGGAAGGCAGGCGGTAAAGTGGGAGGGCCTGGCGTCCTCCCGTATCCCCATTGTCCCTGGATGTTCTGGGTAACTTTGGTGAAGAAACATTTCGAGTGTAGAACCGAGATCAGTTGCGAAAAATGCAAATTGTTCCATTTTGCCATAGAACAATATGGCTAAGTATTGTAGACCAAGGACTGCTCATTTTTGTTTCAAAAGTTTTGCAAAATCAAAATGCACAACGGCCAGTGCGTTACAGGTTTCATCGTGTCTTTGTTACTCGCCATGCGTGCAAGTCCTAGAGTCATCTTCGCCGGACTATCCGCGAAGACCTAAACTGTTCTAAACTGTTGACAATTTTTACATGCATGGTTTTGGTCAAAAATTTAAATTATAAAAATTTAAAATTTAAAGCCATTAACTTAACTTAAGTATAGAGACTAATCTCATTTACACTGAAATATTTCTTAAAAATTACGACACATACCGTTAAAAAATTGGCCTCCTTCGCAGCATAGTCAATCGAGATAATGGTCTGGAAACTCGGCAAACTTCAAAGCGCCTATAATGAGCTGTGATTTATGTTGAACCGTACCTTACACCGTGCACATCCTTTGTTCTAGGTTTATTAATAATTAAATAGCACGGTTGAGTGATTGAACTGAAACGTTGCTATTGGACAATTCGTTCATTATACTAAAACACAACGTGTTCAGTAACCGTGCACCGTGCACAAAACTGCATAAAGGCGAACAAAAAGATAGACCAAAGACTTTAGCTGAGTTTCCAGACCATTATCTCGATTGACTATGTTCGCGCAGGCGTTCTTTGCGGGCTCCCGTAAACTTTAACCAGCGATACATTCCGTTCCAATTGTCTTCGGCGAGCCAATAGAATTTGGTTTATTGTCTTGTGGTGACCAATAATTTAAAAGTAGTTGACAATATTAAGTTCTGATTGGTCAAGGTCTCCGAAGCGAATGTATCGCTCGGTAAAAGAAAGAACGCCTGCGAAGGAGGCTATGAAAAATGTGATTTAAGGGAAAATATAAAGGTCTAAAAATCTTCAGGAAATGCCATTTCAGAGCCCCAAAATTCAAAAAATTCAAAAACATTTCGGATTTTCGGGGCCGGGACATGCCCTCAGACCCCCGTAGAAATATGTCGTCACAGAATGTTGAACATGCGCCGAAAGGTTCTCGGGTGAAAAGAAAAATTGAGGCCGCACTGACCAACTTCCATCACGGTTTATAGTTGACCTGGAGTCGACGGCTACCTACGGTATACTAAGTTTCCAAACAAAAACCCTAACAGTATAGTCAGCAACGAGCATGGGAACGAATGACAATGTTATTGGTTACATCTAGCCAATCAGAAAACCCAATCATATTAGATAACGCGTGAAGCCTAGTTTCCATTTGGTCACAACACTGTCTTAACCGTTAAGCCCAGCATGCATACACTGAAACAAGTTTCCGAAACAAGTTTGTGAAACACAGTTTCGAAAAAGTTTCCGAAACTTGTTTCAAAAAATAGAACAGTGCTATAATCGGGGGAACTTCCTTTCTGAAACAAAGTTTCGGAAACTTTTCAACATACACTGGATAGTTTTGTTTCTGAAACCGTGTTTCGGTAACTTGTTTCGGAAATTTTCTCTAGTGTATGTCGGGCTTTAGTCTATGGAATACGGTCTTCGACAAACTTCGAGATAGCCGTTTTCCACTATAGGCGAAACTGTCCGTATACATGTACTGTATCATTGTTTACATTTATTTATTTTAGTAGTTGATACCTACTTTCGTCGAAAAATTAACTTTCCAATCCCGACTCCAATAAAATACAAAGACAAATATCCAACACACGAACATATTCCTTCACGGTTGGCATCAATAAAGTTCGATCTGGAACCATCACCACTGCTACCATTCAAAACAAACTCTTCCAGTCCATTAGCAAGGGCATAATGATAAAACAATCCAATCAAAAGCCCGACGATCCACGGACGATCTCCGAGATAACGTGGCAAGGTTCTAAGAATGATAGTCGAGAAGACCTACATGTAGAGGAATAAACAAAATTCATGGCTGTCAGTTACCACCTTGGGTGTTCAGACGTATCCTATTTTAGAGTCTTGTTATGTTTATACCGGGATGGTCCGGTTTTACTCCAGGTTTATATGGAGTAACGAAAGTGCTTGTCTCGGTTGATCGGGATGAATTTCATCCCCAGTCCAAAAGCGCGGGAATTTGAACCCCACAGCAGTCTACTATTTTAAACGTTATTTCGCTTTTATTTAGTGTTTTGTCTCTAGACCTGACCGTTCCGACAAAATTTTGACAGTAATATTCAAAGTTACAAGCATTGCAGTTTAGTTAACTTCATCCTGGTTTACCGGGGGATATAAGGATATTGCGTTTATATGGACAAACATTTGTTCCGCCTGAACGGGATCCCGATTGCTTCAACCGGATCCAGGTCAGGAGGAAAGTCCCGGTCTCCATATAAACGTAACTTGGAAAATAGCAATAAATTCTCTGTATGCAGTATAAGTATGCAGGAACCTACTGTACTATTCTATAGCATCGTGTACAGGACAATATGCATTAACCTACAGTATAACCCTACATGGGACCTTGTACAGGACCATATGCAGGAACCTACATGTATGATTCTATAAGATCTTGCATAAGACCATTTGCATTAACCTACTGTACGACCCTAGGACATCGTACAGGACTGTATGCATTAACCTATGATCCTATATCGAACCTTGTATAGGACCATATGATCCTATATAGGACATTGAACAGGACCATATATATATATATATATATATATATATATATATATATATATATATATATATATATATATATGCAGGAACCTATATGATTCTGTAAGATCTTGCATGTACAGGACCATGTGCATTAGTCTGTGATCATATAGGAACTTGTACAGGACCATATGGAGGAACCTGTATAATCTATAAAGAACCTTGTACAGGACCATATGACCCTATATAGGACCTTGTACAGGACCATATGATCCTATATAGGACCTTGTACAGGACCATATGACCCTATATAGGACATTGAACAGGACCATATGCATATGGAAGAACCTATAATCCTATATAGAACCTTGTACAGTACCATATACATGAACTATAAGATCTTGCACAGGACCATATGGTGGATCCTATAATCCTACTAGTGTGTATATAAAACATTGTACAAGACTGTATATATGGGATCTTGTACAGTACGATATGCAAGAACCTATATAATCTGAACTTGTACAGGACCGTATTCATAAATCTATGACCCTACACGGGACCTAGCACATGACCATATGCAGAAACCTGACTATAGGATCCTGCAGAATCACAATAAAAATCCTGGATGATACAAAAATCTTGCAAGATCTTGGTTTTCTGAAAATCAGAATACTGCTAGTATACAATCAGTCAGTCCTATAATAAAAATCCAGTTAGGGTCTAATAAGATCCTGTTCGGGATTTTTACTAGGGACGTAGCCCCCCAGGATTTTTACCAGGGATCCCCCCCCCCCTTTGCATGATGAAA
Organism: Paragorgia papillata; assembly: GCA_035771165.1. Lineage (NCBI taxonomy): Eukaryota > Metazoa > Cnidaria > Anthozoa > Scleralcyonacea > Coralliidae > Paragorgia > Paragorgia papillata. The sequence goes on from JAWNZC010000406.1 coordinate 1,948,309, forward strand.
TTTTGTTTTGAACACTCGTACTCAGATGCACAGGTGATTTACCCAGCGCTTAAATTGACTGAATCTCAGTCGCTCTTCTGACGCTAGTGACTGATAATATGAAATGGTACCTTCCTTGGCTCCTAATCCAATCTCCATATGTATTGCACGCATGTAACTTAACTCAACGGTTTTTGTTTTTTTTAGTATTTTATGACTTTTCAAACTTTCAGAATTGTATAAAATCTTCTCCCCAAATGCAGGAAATGCCATTTTAGAGACTCTAGATTTCAAACTTTTCCGGGGGAGCATGCCCCCGGATCCCCCAAGAAGTTTCGCTCCTCCCCTTTCAAAATCCTGGCTACGTCCCTGGGCGAAACATTGTTTTTTTTCAATAACTTACCCTGACAAATGCAAGTGTCAGAAAGAAATTCCAATGCACTCCATATTCACTGACATGTTCTTGATAGTCAGCGCTTTTTACTGCCACAAACCTTGCCAAACCAAGACCAAGAAGCAGTGATACTGCTCGGAGTTCCTTTTTGACAGACAGTAGAAAAGACGATGTACCCGTAGACACTCCTCTGGCATCGTGGCAAACAACTGCATTGGATATGATAAAAGATCCCACTCCTACATCCATTAATCCTGTACCATATGTTTCAGTCTTTGCAAATCGACGAGGAAAGATGACAAAATCAACAGCCAAAATTGATATTGCTGTGGCAATGTTAACATAAGCACGGAAATTGTACAGAAAACGTTTCTTATATCCAGGAAAGGGCAAAGAGCAAAGATTTGTTCTCGAGAATAGAAAAGATGAACCAATGACAGCTAGTGTGATTGTAACTGATAGCAATAACACGGTTAAGGTAAATGCATAATTTGCCAGTAGAGTAAAGACAAGTAAGGTTGGTAATATAAGAGTCAGGTACTCCAAAATAAAGAACAGCACACTATATGTAACAAGAAAATAACATTTATATGTCAAGTACATTAATTTTGTATTTGGTTGACGTTGTTCTGCAATAGAGAAAAGAATATAATACAACAAAAATCCTTCTTTCACTCTCGATCAGACTCAACAGTGAACAGTCCATCTTCTGCTATTAGGGACCTTACGAAATACAACGGAAACTTCAACGACGACGTCTTTTAAACAAAATAATTCTACTTGAAAAACAAAGAGAATGAATAATTTTTCGTCCATAGAGTAATCTCAGCGACGTCCTTGTTCTTTATACAGCGCCACTTAGGGCCTGTTCACATGAGGCGAGTTATCTCGGGGGGTAGGGTTATCCCTATCCCCCAAGATAACTCGGTGTTAGTTTATTTCCATGTTAAAAAAGTAAACCGTTCACATGAGACCGAGATAACTCGGGGGATAGGGATAACTCGGTCGGAGCGATAGGGTAACCCTAGCCCCCGAGTTATCCCTACCTCCATGTGAACGCTTTCACCCGAGTTATCTCGGGGGGTAGGGTCAACTTGGGCATGCGTATTTATGCTGTTGCTCGAGATAACTCGTATCGTATCGGGGTGAAGCGTTCACATGAAGCTAGGGTTATCTCGGGGGCCAGGGACAACTCGGTAGTTGCGTTTTATCATGTGAAATAGGGTCAACTTTGACCCTAGCCCCCGAGTTATCACTACCCCCCGAGATAACTCGCCTCATGTGAACAGGCCCTTAGACCCCGTTTACACTAGAGCAAACGTTTTCGGATTCGTGACGAATCCGGAACGTTTTAGTACCGGATTCGTTTTGCCGTTTACACACAAAAGAATGAATCCGGAATAAAAACTTCCTGGTTTGATCACGTATCCGGAGATTTCCAATCCGGAATAAAATGTAGAAACTTCGTATCCGAATACTTTTAAATCAGAGGCAATACGTAGTGTGAACGGTTATTCCGATTAATTCGGATGCTCTTCCGCTCGCAGTCATTATGGGGTTGCGGTGGAACCAACATGGTGAGCATATTAACTGAATTAAAGGAATTCCGAGTTTAGTGTAAAGGGTCGAATCCGCAACTACTGTTGTAGTGTAAACCCCTAACGAATCCGAATACTCAGTATGAAGTGAATCCGGAAACATTTACGAATCCGGAAACTTTTGCTCTAGTGTAAACGTAGTCTTAGAGCATTTTCACGTCTACAGGACGACGTCAACTCACCAAAAGATGAGAACTGTTGCTTAAGATTTACTTCAATACTGACACTATACAGTCATTTTAGCAATACTGCGGCGTTTGGGAAGTCATTAAACTAGCTTCAAATATCAATATAATAGTCAGTTAACCGCGCCGTCGTCGTCCTAGCATCGCAAGGTCCCTATTACGGATGTCACTGGGGAGAAATCTCACAACATCCATGTCTACAAACATTTGCTTCCCCACCCTCAAACGTTAACGTTTTACCCAAAACGTTTGAAAATAGATTTTGCACACAAAGGTAATGGACATCTACTAAAACATTCTCAACGCCACTTTAACCACAAGAAAATTACTAACAAACACGTAGGATGCGTAGATAGTCAATAGTTATGTTTTGAAACCAGTGATAGGCATTTTTTGCAGGTATTACAGTAATCATGTTTCTTTACAAAATATATTTCAAAGGTTCTGATGTAATTGCCAACGGCCGCTTTGCGTTTATGGGCAAGGATGCAAAATATGTTTGTAGGCGTAAACCTCGTGTGATTTTTTCCGCGTTTCAAGTCTTTCAATAGTTCGATGACATTTGTAATATACACAGTGGCGTAACACTTGTTAGGTGGGGTCAACCTCGTCCCCAGGGCATTTTGCCTCCACGTCAGGATGTCGGCGAAAATGGCCCTGGCATCGGCTGGTCGATTCTATAATCTGATTGGCCGGTTTAAGAACCCGATTAATTCAGATAGAGTATAATTTATTCAGGAAATTTGAATTGCACCATTGCAATTCTTTTTACTCAAAGAATGGAAACGATAGCTTTGGTTATAGTCAAGAACAACATTAGATGTATGTTTGTTCATGACATTTACATGTCTTCTGGATAATTGCGGGAGTATCATGATGAATAATGCTAGCCCAGTTGCTTTTCTGGTGAAGGCTTCACATGAGTGACTCGACAAAGCGTTGAATATTTCTATTTATTATTCGTGCATACGTATTATACAAAAAGCAAAACACAAAAGCCGCATAAATTTTCTTGCCATAACACCCCAAAATTCTGGGTGTCACGTGACCAGCCGATGCCAGGGCCATTTTCGCCGACCTCCCGACGTGGAGGCAAAATACCCTGGGTACGAGGTTGAGGTGGGGTTGCTTTGACCTTACAGAAGAGTCTGCTTTTCTTCGTTTCCTTGCTATTGTAATAAAGGGTGGAAAAGAAGGCTTCTCCCCCACCGCCCAGACTGCAGAGTTGGGCACACCCAAGATGTGTTAAGTGACGACCTTCGGTGCCGCTGAGACATGCGCAACAATTTTTGGTGCCTCAGTAAAATCAAATGCTGGAAACCTGTAGAACATATTTCAGGACTTTACTTTCAAGTTTAACTGAAACATTGCCCCTGCCCGCCTTTGAGTGCACCCTGGGACATCTTTTGCACCCCTGCCCCAAGATTTTACAGCTTTTGTGCACCTGAGATATCAGTCAAAAGTGCCCAACCCTGCAGTCTGCCCCTCCCCCCAATGGTCACCAAGACCGTTCTTGTGAAAAGTTGGGGGGGGGGGGGTATAGTTGTTCCATGGCTGAGTGAGTTGCCCAAGAACAACTAAATTATACAACTGATGGATTTGAGATTGCTCTTTAAAACCCTTCTCAAAATGCAGGAACTGCTGTTTCAGAGATACTAGAAATCCAACATTTTCCAGGGGAGCACGCCCTTTGACCATAGCCGTAGCAGCCAAAATTCTGTTTGGGGGCAGAGATTTTTGCCCAAAAAATTTGCGGTTAAATATTGATTTTTAAGTCGTATTTTGAAAAATGTCTACTATTAATATTAGATCCGTTGTTTAATTTTCAGAAAAACGGCCTTGTTGTTTACATTTATACTACATATATTAGCAAACCTTCGGCACTTCCTGCACCGCTGCAGTTCATATCAGACCATAGATTCTATTTGTCAAAATCTATGCAATTATGCATTGCAATTGTAGTCTATGTCTCTTTTAGGTCCGATCTTTAAAATATCCGTCACCGGTGACGGATGTTTGACGGATGTTATAATTTATTGAGTTTTTGACCAAATTTATCCCCTTCGGCTTAAAATGATCCTGAATGATCCCTTTTTACATTGAACCTTTATAACGATATGCCATTAAGTATTCCACAAGTACCGCTGACCTGAATCTGCGTAAATTCAAATATTCAATTCTCGCATTTTATTGATTTCAACATCTCCTCAACAAGAAGAAAATGGTTTTATTTGTGAATATATAAGCGAAACCAACGAAAATTCAGACTCTAACAACTCTTAAAGTAAGTATAAGCATTTATCTGTTGTAATTATTTCGTAGATTAGCAATAGTTTGGTAAAATTTGATGAAAACCATCTCGGCCAATCAGCCCTTTATCGAACAAAATTTTACCTAGAAGTAATATTGGGCCTTTCACTCGATTACATACCATGGGTCGTGGATTCAATTCCTGCCGGAAGACCTGTGTAGTTGCATTTTTCCCAACTGGTCCCGGTTTGGTCTTAAAATGTATATATTCTACACTCGGAAATCCCTAAAATTTTACCTAGACTTGTCGGCGACTCGGCGTTGTAATGGGGCTATTCCAATTTTTACCCGCACCCCCCTGTTGAGGAACCTCTTTTTTTTACCACCCCCTTCGGAATTTCTGCTATTTTCTGATATAAATTTACCCCTCCCCCTGGAAATTCCAAATACATTCAACCCCCTCCCTTTGAAATTCCAAGTAGACTTAACCCCCATTCCCTGGAAATTCTGAGTAGATTCAACCCCCTCCCCTGGAAATTCCAACTGGATTCCTCAAAAACACCCCTCCCATTTGGAAATTTCTAAGGTTCCTCAACAGGGGGGTGTGGATAAAAATTGGAATAGCCCAATGGGAAACAGGAGTAAATGTCATGCACAATAACCTAAAATCTGAATAGCTGACTTAAAAACGATCTTGATGATGTCTTATGTTGTGGTATAATTCTGTTTTAAATTGTAAATTTCCGAAATAAGTGATGACCACGCACTGTGGCGCACCATGCCAGGGTGCATTCCATGTCAACCCCACGCCAAAGATAAGCCACTGGTGTTCAGGTGCTGCGCCAAGGGAGGTCAAGACGAACACCGGTGCCAGCACCCCCCACTGACCTGTATAGTTGTATGGCTGTATATATGCGCTGATCGCAGTGTGATTGTGCACCAGCATGCCGAGCACTTTTGAAACTCACACCGAAGATCTTCAGCGTGACCTACATGGAATGCACCCTGGGCACCATGGGGGTCCATCGCAATGGTTAATCTTAAAAATCAATATTTGCATTTTATTGTATTGCTTTAATTTTTTCAATTTGAATTTGTGAAATGTTGCTTTTCATTTTACTTCCACAAAGTTTGTTGGTAAAGTCATTTATTGTTTAAATATTTAACATTTTGTTATAGATTATAATGTTTTTAATAATAATTAGCATAAATTAGCATAATTTGCAAAATGGGCTGTCCGACAAGACCCAAAAACCCAAAATTTGAATAGTAGAGGTACAGACAATTCAAAGGATATATTGTGGTATTTATTATCTTCGTGGTATAATGCCATGTTAATTTGCAAATTGGTGAGACCATTTGCTGTTACTGGGTTTTGAGCCGGACATTTCACAGCAATACATGTCAAAATTGACTGAAATTCCTACCAGAAAGTGCCCAAATTTTCCTTTTTCAGATATTTTGGGAGGGCAATTGCCACCCCCTGCTATGCCTATGCCTCTGAACCCCCCTAGATACCCAGGTATCACTTTCATGCAAGATTTGTGACAAAGTAACATGACCCATCTTACCAGTTTGTGTTCTGCTTCAGCGGTGCCCGGCACTCACACCAAAATGGACCCTTCTGCCCAGCACTCGAAATATGCAATAAGAAAACCCCATGTGTTGTATTTTTTATATATCTTTTAATTAATATACATAATTTTGGGTTTTTTTCTCCTTGGTTAATTTTTTTTTATTGAAACAATATTATTTGGTGAAATTCAGCACCACAACGCACCGTCACAATATTAGCTACCAGACTTGTGATTCAGTGAAATATGATATTCCTTCAAAGCCAGGTTGGATTGTCTGATACTTGGGTAAGGCTCTAATCACTGTTCGCACTTTGTTTTTAATGCCTGTTAGATGATACACAGGCGTTGGTAGTCGTAGAACATACACAGGAAACCTTGCCCTAGCTTTACATAGAGAATTCATCATGCTGTATATTCTAGCATGCCCTAGCATGTATATAAATATATAATAAATAAGTAGTAATATTTAGTGCAACAAAGTTGTGAGACACATGATGTACTGTAAAGGATTATGAATTTCACTTGCTCACATTTGGAAAATATCGTTTTCAGATTACTAATTTTCACATATGCTCGGCGGGGGGGGGGGGTTGAGTCCCCAGGCCTGTAGGTACCCGGCACTCACATGCTCCTGGGCAGAAGCAAAGCATCATGGGAAATGTGGTAGGCTTCACTTGCAGGCGAAATGGCCGCCACGAAGCGAGCATTTTGCTTGTGAGAAGAATGGATTCTTTTAAGCACATTTTTTGTAGCGCAGGAGAATTTCGAAAAGGGCAATGTATCTGTGGGACTATAGAAAACGTTGTGTGCCAAAGATAGCGAAATCAGAGCAGAAATGGACGAGAAAATTGCTATAGAGCTATTGAAGGAGTGAAGAATATGCGAGTAAATACGTTCCAGAAGGGAGGTTTCTCTCGACGTTTTCAGGTGAGTAAGCTTAGTGAACATAGGACAGCTCATCATTTTGTCTCACAGACATGTGTGTGTTGTTGTTCTATCGCGATCTCGTGTTTTCTGAATTACCAAGTGTTCTGTACTGATTTTTTCGTTTGTTGAAATTGACAACTTTTGGCGACGATGTCTGTCATTCGTTCGATTAAGCATGTCCCCTCTGAAGACAATGTTTTTAAAGAGTCCTTAAATTTTTTGGCGCGGAAACAACCCGGTTTTATCGGCAACGGCACTGGCACTTTGTAAAAACACCAAGAAGAAAGCGAAGAAAGCACTTTTGCCTGGGTTTCTAGTTTCTACTGTTGTTTTCTATTCTGTTTCCTTTGTTGTGGTCGGTTCATATCCTGTCAAATAAACCAGTAGGTTCTAGAACTATTGTAGGCTGTAAATATATATTCATAACTATAAATTCGTTTAAAACGTTGAAAATTTACCGAGTTTTGTTGCTGTGTTGTAGGCAACAAGCTTTGTAAAACACAAGGGGTGGTGGCAGGGGTGTTACACCCCTGTTGGGGAACCATAGCCCCCCCCCCCCCCCAGGCCCCATCGGGGGAAACTTACCAAGTTGTCAGGGAATCTGAAAGGAAAATTGTATTTTTGTCAATTGGCAAAGAACTTTTTAACTGATTAAGCCAGACAAGTAATTACCATAGTTGACCAGGTAAGTGCCCATTTGAAGCAAGCACCCACCACCCCCTGTTTAAGGAAAAAATAACTTTCCATGCTATTTTTAAACATTCTCTCAGTACAACTGACCACATCTTCACAAAGGGACCGAAGATGATCTTATTTCAGACAACTTTCCTGCATTAGACAAAGGTGACCTACCTGGAGAACTTGGGGACATATTGTTTGACTTGGACTCAGATTCAGGCTTTGATGAACATGATCTATTATAGACTTTTATACCATATAAACACATATTTTTAAATTCATATTTTGTAATATAGTTTTGTTTGTTTCAATATATTAATAATTAAGAGTATTAAAATGGTTTTGTTTGTTTTCATATATATTTCAGAGTGTTGTGTTGACTTAAAACATGTAAAATCGTTTTTTCACATAAGGCACATTTTGCTCATGTAAGCACCCACTGCTCATGTAAGATGTAAGCGCCTACCTTTAACAAAAATTTAAACATTGTGGGGGAGGGTGCCATCCTCGTTCCCAGTGCCTCCTTGGTACACTGGGAAATCAGTTTCCCAGTGTACTGTGGAGGTGCTGGGGAGGGCGCTTACCCGGTCAGCTATGGTAATACTTTAATAGTGAATTGAAATAAAACTTGTGTAGAAACACAGATAATTTCACCCTGAGAAACTATTCTAGACATTCAAATTTTGAATTGAATTTTGATGTTCTGGAGAACATCCCCCCAGATCCCCCTACTAGCCACTGTGTCGGGGAATTCTTGGCACCACGGCCACCACCCCTGGTAAAACAGTGACTTGGAAATTATAATTTAAGGCGGTACAACATCCTTTAATCAAATTTTACTCAGTGTTCTCTCCGTAGATAATATAGTAGATACTGTACATACAGTGTAAATCTGTAAATAGTAAATTATAAAATATATAATTACATAAAAGCATATCAATAACTCGTATATATATCTGTAAATAGGAAATAGGTTTTAGTATTAATTTATAAAATGGATAATGAACCATGTACTTCAATGGAGCAACCACAATGATCTTTCTCAGTTGGAAATTTTTTCTGTCAGTTGGAAATTGGTAAAATGAAAGTTCTGGATTTCGTTTTGTGTTGCTATCATGTACATGTAGGAATACAGTAAGATGTTCCACCTCCTTTTCTCTTCCTTTCTGAAGATGTAGTTCCTTTGGCTCCTAATATAGCCTTAAATTATAATTTCCAAGTCACTGTTTTACCAGGGGTGGTGCCAAGAATTCCCCGACACAGGGGCTAAGGTCCCTAACAGGGGGGCTAGTAGGGGCATTTGGAGTTTTATTTCACAAAAGCATTAATTACTTGTCTGGCTTAATCAGTTTAATCAAAAATACAATTTTCCTTCCAGATTCCCTGACAACTTGGTAAGTTCTCCCCGATGGGGCCTGGGGGGTGGGGGCTATGGTTCCCCAACAGGGGGTGTAGCACTCCTGCCTGCCTCTGGCACCACCCCTGTGTTTTACAAAGCTTGTTGCCTACAACACAGCAACAAAACTCGGCAAATCTTCAACTTTTTAAACGAATTTATAGTTATGAATATATATTTACAGCCTACAATAGTTCTAGAACCTACTGGTTTATTTGACAGGATATGAACCGACCAAAACAAAGGAAACAGAATAGAAATAAAAAACAACAGTAGAAACCCAGGCAGAAATGCTTTCTTCTTGGTGTTTTTACAAAGTGCCAGTGCCGATAAAACCGGGTTGTTTCCGCGCCAAAAAATTTAAGGACTCTTTAAAAACATTGTCTTCTGAGGACATGCTTAATCGAACGAATGACAGACATCATCGCCAAAAGTTGTCAATTTCAACAAACGAAAAAATCATTACAGAACACTTGGTAATTCAGAAAATACGAGATCGCGATAGAACAACAACACACACATGTCTGTGAGGCAAAATGATGAGCTGTCCTATGTTCACTAAGCTTACTCGCCTGAAAACGTCGAGAGAAACCTCCTCTCTGGAACGTATTTACTCGCATATTCTTCACTCCTTCAATAGCTCTATAGCAATTTTCTCGTCCATTTCTGCTCTGATTTCGCTGTCTTTGGCACACAACGTTCTTTATAGTCCCACAAATACATTGCCCTTTTCGAAATTCTCCTGCGCTACAAAAAATGTGCTTAAAAGAATCCATTCTTCTCACAAGCAAAATGCTCGCTTCGCGGCGGCCATTTCGCCTGCAAGTGAAGCCTACCACATTTCCCATGATGCTTTGCTATAATGGGAATTGCCTGTTAAGCAACAGTGAACTGACATGCATGTTCATGGGAGCCGGACAGAAATATGGCCACAGAGCAACATATTACAACAACCACACAAACATTTTCCTCATTTACAATTGTGACGACAATATATATTTTTATAAAAAAGCCAAATATATTGAATTTACATCAAAAGCCAAGGCCAGCTGACAATTTAAAGAAATATAATGTAAAACACAATCCGAAGATGAACATCTTTAAAAGATGAAACCGTTTCATCTTTGTCTTGCTTTAATCCATATCTTGGGTTTTCAACATGTTCGTCTTCGGATTGTGTTGTATATGAATTTACATGTAAGTTACCTTGTCTGTGTAATCTTTTGAGGATTTTCACATTTTTTGACAACTATATACCACAACAGCGACCTCAGAAGCACAGAAACTGGAGCGTATGATGTAATCAGTGATATTTCTAAAGTTGTTGTTCCGTTTAAGTTGGTCACAAATGATCTTTGAAGATTCTTGTAAGAGCTCTCTTCGTCCGCCATATTGGATCCCCACCTGACCAAAAACGCATGTACTTCATGTAAGCCTGTACCCACCCGCTTCAACGCCTGGTGCAGTTGGTGCAGTGTGTATGTAAAAAAAATAATTTGGCGCCATTTAGTCCGATTGTCAACTGTATCTACATTTCCGTATTTATTCCAATACATGCCCTGGGCGTTTATTAAAAAAATGAGCTCTAAAGGGGGCGTTTATTAGGGAGAGGCGTTTAATAGAGAGAGGCGTTTATTTCAAAATTTGATATTTCAATTATTACTCGGGCTACTGTGGTAGCCGAGTCTAGGTTTCGGCTCGTGTTTTTTTTTCGCCCCACAACTGTCAACTGTGAACAATGTTGTGCTGTCAACTGTGAACAATGTTGTGTTGTCAACTGTGAACAATGTTGTGTTGTCAACTGTGAACAATGTTGTGCTGTCAACTGTGAACAATGTTGTGTTGTCAACTGTGAACAATGTTGTGTTGTCAACTGTGAACAATGTTGTGCTGTCAACTGTAAACAATGTTGTGCTGTCAACTGTGAACAATGTTGTGTTGTCAACTGTGAACAATGTTGTGCTGTCAACTGTGAACAATATTGTGCTATCAACTGTGAACAATGTTGTGCTGTCAACTGTGAACAATGTTGTGTTGTCAACTGTGAAGTGTATTGTCAACTGTAAACAATGTTGTGCTGTCAACTGTGAACAATTTTGTGTTGTCAACTGTGAACAATGTTGTGTTGTCAACTGTGAACAATGTTGTGCTGTCAACTGTGAACAATGTTGTGTTGTCAACTGTGAACAATGTTGTGTTGTCAACTGTGAACAATGTTGTGTTGTCAACTGTGAACAATGTTGTGTTGTCAACTGTGAACAATGTTGTGTTGTCAACTGTGAACAATGTTGTGTTGTCAACTGTAAACAATGTTGTGTTGTCAACTGTGAACAATGTTGTGTTGTCAACTGTGAACAATGTTGTGTTGTCAACTGTGAACAATGTTGTGTTGTCAACTGTGAACAATGTTGTGTTGTCAACTGTGAACAATGTTGTGTTGTCAACTGTGAACAATGTTGTGCTGTCAACTGTAAACAATGTTGTGCTGTCAACTGTGAACAATGTTGTGCTGTCAACTGTGAACAATGTTGTGTTGTCAACTGTGAACAATGTTGTGCTGTCAACTGTAAACAATGTTGTGCTGTCAACTGTGAACAATGTTGTGTTGTCAACTGTGAACAATGTTGTGCTGTCAACTGTGAACAATATTGTGCTATCAACTGTGAACAATGTTGTGCTGTCAACTGTGAACAATGTTGTGTTGTCAACTGTGAAGTGTATTGTCAACTGTAAACAATGTTGTGCTGTCAACTGTGAACAATGTTGTGTTGTCAACTGTGAACAATGCTGTGCTGTCAACTGTGAACAATGTTGTGCTGTCGACTATGAACAATATTGTGCTGTCAACTGTGAACCGATTGCTGTGCTGTCAACTGTGAACAATATTGTGCTATCAACTGTGAACAATAATGTCCTGTCAACTGTGAACAGTGTTGTGCTGTAAACTGTGAACAATGTTGTGCTAAAATATTCTTTAAAACGTCAGAATAACCATGTCACCAATAATGAACAAAATTATTCTACCAATGCATATTAAACAACCACAAACTATGTTGCTAAAACAATGATGAACAATCCTGTTGCTGTATTACACAGGCACTCCGCTCTTGAGCCGAGGACTATACGTTACTTGGACTTGGTTCTCAGTCGTTACTTTTCTCTGCTTCTTTTTACTATAAATCATGTATATGAGATCTAGAAGTGCTATTACACACACAAGCAACAAGGCACAGCCGCCGGCGATCCCTCCTATCAGAAGGCTTTTGTCTTTCTCTTCACCTCCAGTCCCCGTAGGAATGGTGTTTACAATTGTTGTATTGCCACCATAGTAATCTACAGTCGAAGAAAAATGAATAAGTTTGTTGTTTTTTTTAAAAGAAAGTATAAAGAATTAAATATTTAAAGTGGCACTATGACGAGAAAATCGTGTATCTAATTTTGATTTCAGTAAAATATAATTTCCAAATGGTGAATACGTTCTCGTTCTCGTTCTCGAGATATTCAGTTTTATTATATAGCATGCTATCGGATATGAGCTTTTGCGTAATCTGATTGGTTCCCTACTACCAGGCTATCAGCTCATATCCTGCTAGTAGAGGAAAAACAAGATGGTGGCATGTTTTTTTAAACTGCCGAAAAGAGTTGAAATTGACGGATTTTTATACAGAAAAACATCAACACCCTCAAACCAATGTATAAAAAAACAACATTGTGTAAAAATACATTAACAAATACACAATTTAGCATGTCAAATGGTAAAATTCACCTAAAAATTACGTGTTTTTACTTCAAAAACACGACTAAATTAGCGGGTTGATATTAATTTGTTGCCAAACGAAGAAACTCACGGTTAAAATCAAGCTTACAACACATATTTCGTAGGAGATCACCAGTAAAGAGACTTTTTTTATTTAGATAAGCATTTGGAGTAGTAAAAAGCATGTTCTTTTTCAATAAACAACCACTACTAAGTAATTTAGTTTCACTGCCGAAGTTGTTTCAGTTTCAGTTTTGCATGAAATCAAAACCTTTTTCACGACAGCAACGCTAATATAAACAACTGACCCACCTTTTGACTTCATAAAGGTACCTTTTAATCCGTTTTTTGTTGATCTGCTTAACACATTTTTTGCCTCTCGAGCAACATTTATGCAACATTTCAAAGCTGTTTGACGAACAGCTCAGCGAGAAACTCTGTGTGAATGCATCATTACGCATGGCGGAAGTATTAGTTGCCTGTTGCCCATGCCGAAAGTTTGACGTTTCAAACATTTCGCTGTAATTTTGTTTCTTGTACAGTGACTTTTGTCTTTTGTGACTTTTGTCTTTTGTCTCTCGTCGTATACGAACTAATAGCCAACTCGGCGAAGCGCCTCGTTGGCTATGAGCTCATATACGACTCGAGCTCATGGTATAACTGTTAATTATTAGGTGCTTCGTGACTTCATTTACTCACACAGGCTAAATAACATTTACAAAATGAGTAATATATCTGAAACTATAAGAGGTAGAAATAATTCAAACTTTGCACAAGAACAGTAATCGGGAAAATACACTCCAACATTCACATTATGTTGTTTCCATGGATACCGTTTGCAAACAGGCGCCTTCCATTTGTAAAACAAAAATGTTTATTTTTTCTCCATAAAACAACTTTTAGTGCAATACATTGACATGAATATTTGTAGACACACAGATATTGTATGTCGAATGTTTCAATCATCATATTCTTTTGAAAAGAAACATACAATTAATATTTTAATTTTTTAGTAAACAGGCTCGTATTTCTAAACGGTTTCCGTGGCAACAACATGATGCGCACAATGGAGTGTACTTTGATGATAACTATACTTGTGCGAAGTTTGGATTATTTTTACCTCTTAGTTTCAGAGATATTAAGTCATTTTGTTAATCTCATTTTAGCCTGTGTGAGTAAATGACGTCACAAGGCACCTAATTTACATGTTTCACAAACCTGAATATCTCGAGAAAGAGACAATATATTGAGAAACTGAGAACGCCGCTATTCACCATTTGGAAATTATATTTTTACTGAAATCAAAATTAGATACACGATTTTCTCGTCATATAGTGCCATTTTAAAGAAATATCGGAGTGTCTATGAAGTGAACAAAAACTCGTTGACACTTTTTTTGTTTTAGTCAACAGAAGCTAGTGCATGACAGGAGCATTTACTGAAAATTTCAATAGAATCTCTTGTATAGTGCTCGATCTATTAGCTCTCATAGTTTGCCATCGCTAGTTGGGTTTTTTTTTGAGAAAATTGAACTCTCACTAACAATGCCTTTGACGACTCAAATGGACAACTATGCATAAGAACTGGGTATATTATAAGTAATATTGGGCATTTCACTCGATTACATAGCATGTTCTAAGGATTTTGGGTGAAGGAAAATTCGAGTGTAGAATATATACATTGTAAGACCAAACCGGGACCAGTTGCGAAAAATGCAACTACACAGGCCTTCCGGCAGGAATTGAACCCACGACCTTGCGATTCTAGTGCAATGCTCTGACCACTGAGCCACGGAGGGCGTTGCCGAGAGCTTGATCGCGAGTTCTGTATATATAATAAGGTGGTAATGCCAGGATAGAATTGGGTATATATTATAAGCAATATTGGGCATTTCACTCGATTACATAATGTTCTAAGGATATTGGGTGAAGGAAAATTCGAGTGTAGATATATACATTGTAAGACCAAACCGGGACCAGTTGCGAAAAATGCAACTACACAGGCCTTCCGGCAGGAATTGAACCCACGACCTTGCGATTCTAGTGCAATGCTCTGACTACTGAGGCACGGAGGGCGTTGCCGAGAGCTTGATCGCGAGTTCTGTATTATATAATAAGGTGGTAATGCCAGAATTACCAGAGAATTGGCTATATTATAAGTAATATTGGGTAATATGATCCAGCCAGTACCGTCGAGGGGGGGGGTGGGGGGGTGGCGGGTAGGCGGGGTAATTACCCCGGGGCCCGGGCCCAGAAGGGGCCAGCTAAAAATTCAGTGTGTGAAGATATATTATATACTATAATAATTATCAAAAACTTAGTGCTGGGGCCCAGTAAAACCTTGGTAAAAATATCGGAGGGGGCCCTCTCGCAAATTATGACCTGGGGCCCGTTATGGCTCTCGACAGCCCTGGATCCAGCTGCGTACGTCGTAAGGCGTTGTCAGTTATCAAGAAACTTAAATTTCTCCAAAAACGAACTAGTCATGCATACAAACTTTGAGAGTTCATAACTCGGGAACTAATACGCCAGATTCTCTTGAAATTTTCAGTGAATGGTCCTCCCATGCTTTTCGGTTCACTAAAATAAAAAAGTTTTTCACTTTTTGGACACTTTAAGAATGAAGGCCATGTTGCGACCACAACTTGTCTCAGTGCACGAATATGTTTGTGTATAGGCGAATTTCGTGGCATTGCGCGCGCATCATTTTGTACTGAAAGGAATTGGCGGGCTCTTTTGCGAGCTCCCTACAAAGTAAGCAATAGCAAACAGACTTGCTAGTGAGCCAACAACAGCAGAATAACAGTGTTAAACATCCAGAAACTGTATCTATACTTTGTTGATTTTAAACAGTATGTTTCTTTGACCACTCAAAGAAATTTGTGAAAAATGATTCGCGCGCAACACCCTGAAACTCGCGTGTTCTAAAACTCACGTGTAAGCTTTCCTATCGTTTTAAACACCACACAGGAAAGACATATCGACCGATTCTATTCCATCGCTCACGACGTTTTCTTGTGTACATATCACATTAAACAGCACAAATCTTCCTTCAATCTTGGCTTTCTTGCTTCCACTCATCTCTTCAAATATCTAATAGGCAACAAGTCAAAAGTTAGAGTGCTACGATAAACAATGTTTTCGGATAGTGCAAAGCGAAATGGTGGTGAACTGCCGAGATTTGTATAACAACGAAATACTGATGTTTTGAGCAGATATCAGATTTGTTTGTTCCTTCCCTTCCCTTCCCCTTCCTTCCTTCCTTCCTTCCTTCCTTCCTTCCTTCCATCCGTCCTCCCTCCCTCCCTCCTTTCCTTTCCTGCCTTTCCTTCCTTCCTTCATTTCCTTCCTTTCCTTCCTTTCCTTTCTTTCCTTCCTTCCTTTCCTTCCTTTCCTTCCTTCCTTCCTTCCTTCCTCCCTTCCTTCCTCCCTTCCTCCCTTCCTTCCTTCCTTCCTTCCTCCCTTCCTCCCTCCCTTCCTCCCTCCCTCCCTCCTTCCTTCCTTCCTCCCTCCCTCCCTCCCTCCCTCCCTCCCTCCCTCCCTCCCTCCCTCCCTCCCTCCCTCCCTCCCTCCCTCCCTCCCTCCCTCCCTCCCTCCCTCCCTCCCTCCATCCCTCCCTCCCTCCTTCCTTCCTTCCTTCCTTCCTTCCTTCCTTCCTTCCTTCCTTGTATTGATTCCAATTCTCTATCAAAATATCGTTTTTCTTTTATTGTTTTATCTTTGTTGTTCTTTCACGTTTGTCAAGCAGACTTTTTGATTGCTTGAATAACAATTGTTCGTTTTAATTGTATATTTTTTAGGGTCTCGGGTTTTTTAAAAAGCAAGCCATCTGGAAAGTGAAGAAGTTGCGTGTATATATAGGTATGTGGAAGCAATAGAGAGAGAGACACAGTGATAGATTATTGCTAATCGTCAGATAACTTTTGGATAATGTCTTTCTCACAATGTACAAGTCGCATACAGCCGAACTCCTCTTAACAGACACGAGCTCTTTTAAGAGGAGCTCTCGTAGGCTGACATTTAGCTGCGTTTTCAGCCATTTTTGCAAATCTTGGCTCTCTCGTGGTAGCGACCGCTATCCGGATTTCATTGACTGTGGACTCCGCCGCCCCGGAGGCTGAATTGTTAACGTTGGAACAACAATCGAAATATAGTAAGGTTAGATATACTGCCGAAACAGAGAACGTAGGAGTCTAGCTCTTTACGTTTGTCTCTGACGAATGACCTTCGCTCGAAACGTTAGACTCCTATACGTTCTCTGTTTCGGCAGTATATCTAACCTTACTATATTTCGATTGTTGTTTCAACTGCCTGGTGCGCGCCATGCGTGGCCCTTGCGTGAACTCGCGCGGTGAGGAAGCAGCACGCTACTTTTATTTCACTATTTGGATTGATGGAATTCAGTTATAAATTTATTTTAGCTGACTGATATAGGGTTGTCACGCGAATTAAAACTCACCCAACTAAGATGCCACATTTCGTGGAACTTGAAAAATATTATATTTGATTCATTCGACAAAAGCGTAAAAGCCTTCCACTCGCCGTTAGTATCGTATGTTGCAGTTGAGACCGTTTTACATTGACTGAACTTCCTGGTCGGAGTATTCAGAGCCAAAGTCAAACCATAAGCATTCATGTTAAGTACTTGTAAAGGGTCTACTCCCGTCTTCCATGCCCAACCATGCCTCCAAGTCCATGTTCCAAAAACGTAACGACAACCTGTATATATTGTATAAACAAATACTAAAATGTTTTTTAAACTACTTAACTCTTTCCTGTCCGAATCGGTCTGTGGTATTTTATTATGACTAACGCCAGACGGTTTTATTCACCTCTGCATGGGGAAGCCCTCGGACAGGATTGAGTTATAAACTATCTCTCTAACTCTTTCCTGTCCGAATCGGTCTTTGGTATTTTATTGTGGCTAACGCCAGATGATTTTATTCACCTCTGGGGAAGCCCTCGGTGTGAAAAACCTTTGAGGCACAGGAGAGAATCGACAACTCTTTTCTCTAGAGAAAGGAATCCAGTCCGGACTGTGATTGGTCAAGATTAGCTTCGGGTATGATCGGGAAAAAATAACATCGGAAGAAAATCGTATAGTATCGTAGTTCTTTCGGTATAATATTAATACGTTGGTGACTGTTGAGAACTAGAACTATATATAGTATGGAGTCATCAGTCATTGCCAGAGATCATAGTTTTCATGGGCGGTTTATCTAAAGCACTGATCTTTACAATTACAAACGGTATAAACATCACAGCAAAACACTTGTTGCTTTCATTTATATTTACCGCGAAAAATATACGACAGAGAAGGGCCCTGGAACCGTGCTGGAACCAAGTCCAAAGTCCAGCAAGGGTTACCTAAGAGTTCAAAATATTATAATACGTTATAATTTATATATCATAATGACCGGTTTTGTGAATTAAAAATAATAGTTATGAAATTTTAGGAAGAGAAAATGTCCTGAATGCTAACCCTAAATTATCGTTCTTTGCTTAAACCTTTGCCTACTCCATCATGGTGACTTTGCAATAGCGACTTTAACGCGGTCACAAATCATTCTCATGGTTTGTGACTCCATACTATAGTCGTATTGCGTTATATTGAGTATTAAATATTAAAGACTCCATACCAGTGGTACTAGTTCATGCACAGTTCATGTTCTCGACAGTCTCGACAGAAATACGCTACTACACGATTTTCTTCCGATGTTACTTTTTCCGATCATACCCGAAGCTAATCTTGACCAATCACAGTCCGGACTGGATTCCTTTCTCTAGCCGCAAGGTCCCATCCGAGTACTAACCCCATTTCACCGGGCTTTACTTCAGCGGTGAGAGGCACACCGCTAACAGCTCGTGACACCCGTATTATAATTTTATATTTACGTATCTATCGCCTTTTCGATTTTTTTTTTGATTTGTCAGCAGGACAACAGCTAAATTTTTCAATCGCATCAGCGTCAAATCTCTAATGATATGTTTCATGGAACAAAAGGCAACAGTATCTTAGGGGTACTCTCGTCAACACATCTTTTCTGGTTTATAACAAAACTCGAAGTAGTTTTAAGACAGCGGCAACGAAGCTTGCACAGGCCAAGACCAGCAGCGTGCATTTCGCAACAATCCGCCCCGAGCTGGTTTCTTATTACAGTCGTTTGCTGCAGAGCATCGCATGATGTTATATCCGAAACTGTAGACTCGAATGTAGCCTGCGTGCAGACTTCCCCCGTACTCGAATTCGTCCGTTGCCATCACACCTCGGCTAACATTCACCGATTGATGTACGACTACCGCGTTTATTGTCAAAATCCCATTTGCAAGTAACCAGCTAAAAACACAGACAGCGCTTGTGGTTTCATTTTAAATAAACCGACGTTTTGTAGATGATTGCTGCTTTCAATGTCTATATATACCTCTTCTTTCTTGTCCGTTTTTCTCATTTGAATGTGCAGACGTCATGTTGCGATGGTTAAAAGATATGCGATTGGCGTATTAAAAAAAAGTGTAGACAAACGCTATTTAAAGACCAGCACCAGCCGACAACTTTAATAAGAGAGATAATATAAACATAATCCAAAAATGAACATCTTGAAAAATATAAAAAAATATTGATAAAAAAGCAAGACAAAAAAAGTGAAATGGTAATATTCCGAGTTTATTCCAAAACCATCATCAGACCAAGTTGTTAAAATATGTTAATTTATTATTGAGTCGGTTTTCTTTGTTCTTCAGAGGTCTTTATATCGCTAAAGACCTTGAATAATAATTAGATACGAAATGAAGAAGAAAACAAGGAAAATCTTTGTCCAAGGTGGAAAAAATAGACAAAACTTTGTTGGAAAACCTCTGCGCGTCCTCGGGTCTTTATATAGCATACATCCCTCGTTCTTGGGATTTATCTATTACTTAATAAGAAATAATATAAATATAAAGCACGTAGATGCAAGGAAGTAATAAATAAGATAAAGGGAATATAATAACACGGTGGTGAGAAGATATGGATTTTATCATATGAGATATTGCTCTTGCCACGAGAACATAAAATCGGCCATATTTGAGCAATCGTGTAATCTTCTTTTTATTATATGGACAATGAAATTATGCGTGGAACAGGAAGTGATGTTCATGATAAACTGAGTTTAAGGCAAAAATGACAACATTCAGAAAATACAAATGAAAAATACAACAGCGTATTCGCGAATACGGCATTTTACGTGAAAAACTGAATTAAGAGAACTTACTTGATTCAAAACTTACGGCAAAAGGCGTAAATTTTGATTTGTCGTTAATGCGACGATTATGCGACAGAAGTGACACAGTTCGGTTTAGACGTCGAATTTAATGTGTCGCATTTAATGTTACGGTTGAAATTTAACGCCAAATAGCTCTTAACGTTGGTGTTTCGAGTTTCGAATTACCGCGCGTTCCAATTTGCATGGCACCCAGCTGTTAAGAGAAACGCCATGTTTTTATCTTCAAGTGAGTATATCAAAAAGCTAAAACACAAAGAAGACCTTCAGATGCTCTCTGTGTTTCAACATCTGTTGTTAAACCTTGGCGTTGGTCGCCCGTTTGTCGTTAGTGAATGTATAAGCTTTCGCTTAAAGCTCTCTCATTCTTAAAAACTCGATTAATGTGTTGCTTTCGGCTAGTTCGACAGTTTTCTTCAGCCAAAAACTCCAATACCTTTAGCAAGTAACCCTTTATTGCCACCCAACTTCATACTAATTGTTTTCGTCCGTCACAAAACATTCTGGACGATACAAACAAGTACGACATGTTGAAAATGATCTTCGTGGGGCCCACGAACTGTAAAATTGTTGGGTATTGAGGGATATTGTAGGATAGAAAAAGTGATTATAATAATTTATGCATTTTATTCGACTGCATTTTATGCGACGTCTAAATCAACGTCGCATTTCCGTCGAATTATGCGACACAGCTCGTCGCATAATTCGACAACGTCGAATTAAATGCGACGCGTCGAATAAAATCAGTTTAGACGTTGCATTTCCGTGGGATAAAATTGGTCGCATTAAATGCGACGGAACTTCGACGTCTAAACCAAGCCTTAGATACAAGAAATACGCCACTCGGTTCCCAGATGTAGTGAAATATGGATATATAGTTGCTAGTAAAATACTCTTCTCCATATAATAAAAAGAAATAATAAGTAATATAAAGAAATAATAAATAATGTAAAGCACGTAGATATACAGAAATAATATAAAGTAATATTATAAGTAATAACATGACTTGAGGGAAATTAGCGATTAAATTTCCCGCAGCCAAGGGAAGGTTTGTGAAAGTTCGAGGGCCGCAGGCCCGAGGACTTTTACAAATCTTCCTGAGGCAAAGGGGAAATTTAATCGCTAATTTCCCGAAAAGTCATGTTATTAGTTTGTAATATTATGATCACCGAGGAAAACTTTGAGAATCTTACCGACAGGAAATTTACACGTTTGATCAGAGAAGTTGCATCTAATTTTCCCGTGCATGTTGATGAGGGAAAATATATGCAAGCGGAAAATTTAGAAGAAGACAAAAGATTTCTTTGTCTTCTAATTTTCCCTCATCAATATGCACGGGAAAATTAGAAGAAGACAAAGGATTTCTTTGTCTTCTAATTTTCCCTCATCAACATGCACGGGAAAATTTAGAAGAAGACAAAAGATTTCTTTGTCTTCTAATTTTCCCTCATCAACATGCACGGGAAAATTAGAAGACAAAGGATAAATTTCCCTCTTGCATGAGCGTAATACGACGTTTACATCCCTCGGAGAACAAAAGAATCCGAGGCGATCATGGTATTAAATGAAATAATATATATAGAACGGAGATATTTTATTTTAGTCACTTGGTCTGATGAATAAAGTCAAATAGTATTTCATCTTTTTGTTGTGTTATTGATCCATGTCTTGGATATTTCAAAATAATTGTTTTGTATAGCTTTTCATGGTGGAATTGCTATTATTTATTTATTTGTTTACGGATACATGCACGAACAGACAATATGTGGCTACGATAATGTAGCTTCTGGACAATATCTACTTTCAAGAACTTTCTCCGTCGAACATATTCTTCTTTACTTCTTTCAGTTTTTGATATTGACATGCCATGTACTTGGTCTCTTGTACGTGACTGTCCTTGTCACAGAGATTAGTTGCTGTATATATAGAGGGGGGGGGGGGGGGGGTGCCTCGTATGGGCTAATAGACCCGTTCGCACCTTTCCCGCTTGGGTTATCTACTTGCATGTAGTTTATTTATTTAATGTCTTGATTTTCTGTTGTTATTAGTATGTATAGTTCCCAATAAAGTTAATTATTTAAAGGATGTAGATGACGTGCATGCATGTGAACACAGTATTTATTAGTTTTAGCTCTGATGAAGTTCCCATCACATATAGGATGAAAGCTTGGCAATAAAATTGAATTCAATCCACATGGTGTATTCGGAAATCAATAAATGAATAATATTTCAAAATGTTCATTTTTAAATTATGTTTTATTTTACATATAAACTCAATTAAGATCCCACATTTTACCAAACCAACCTATATATGGCAGGTTTTTATTTATTATCTAGATATCTATAACTAAAAATCAGGGTTTTGGGTGCCTATTAGAAAGGTTTGAAACGATTTTACAATATAAATAAGAACCGTAAAGACGTTTATTATTCTTGTGCTTTTGTGGAGAGTCTATACAACTATAGGCTTCTTCGTAAATCACGCTCGATATTTGCTACCCTTTCCCGTATCCCGACAAGTTTGGTTAGCTGATCCAAATCCCGATCAATGTCTTCGTTATTTAGAAATCCCGAATCCCGTTATACAATCTCAGTCTTGTCAGTCTCGTTATCAAAATAATCGTTATATCATGCACGTCCCGATATAAACCTATTGTGGACCCTTCCTGTGGTAACAGCGATTTGATGTTAGTGAATCCCAAATACCCAAATATTATACTTGAGTTTTAAAACAAATCTTGCCTTTCTTTGATTAATACAATGTATATTATTAAAATCACTGTTGCGTCGATGTTGATTGGTCGAATAAGGAACTACACTGGTTTAATACAATTCAATTTAAAACTGTATTTTAAAATTAAAAATTATTTTAATCCCATTCCTGCCTAACCTGCATGGATAAAGATAAGTAAACTAGCTCGTCTGATGTTAGCTAGACAGAGTGAAATAAAAGGTCCATTTTTTCCAGTTTAGGCAAGAATGAGTTAATCACTTGTTAATTTTCTCACTATTACCATAATGATACACAAACATACAAATTGATAGATGTGGAACTGCTGACTGTGTAGTCTAACATTCAGAACACTATCATCTTGCAAACTATTAATCATGTTATTGTTCCTGTTATTTTTAAAGAAAAATATATTTTCTATTTGTTTTGTCCCATTGATCTATCTGCATATGTACATGGCTGTTTGTTGATTTGATATATTAAAAATATGTATAATTATTACTATAGCCGGCACCAGAAAATCTTAATTCTCAATGTTTAATCTTTCCTGCCTGAAGGTCATTTGAGAAAAATGTAGTAAGTGGGTCTTCTGACCCTAACAAGTGAAAGTTACTGCTACTAGCAACCTTGAAGCAACATGACTCTGCACTGCACCACTCCTGTTCGTGTTGGACAAGATTACACAGCAGATAAATGAATTGTACTTATTAACGATTCTTATTTAAAATATCACCTGCGTTTATCCACTATCTCTTTCCAAATATGAGGGCTTTAGGAGCTCGATGCTCCTATGAGGCGGGCTACATGCAATCTTGGACAAAACTGTTGAGAAATTTCACCACGAAATCACGTCCGACCTTTTTACGCTTGATGATTCTTAGAAAAATCCCCCTTCCCCCCCGTTCAATGTTGATTATTCAAGCTAGTGGCTTTGTCTACTGTTTAGAACAACATTGATCTAGGGGGGGAGGAAGAAGTAAGAACACAAGGAAAGTTCCTTACTCAACATAAAAACATTAAATCTGCGATTGGGATAGTGTGGATGATGTTGTCTCAACTGGTTTTGCCCAAGATTGTAGCCCGGTTACCGGGCTGATTTTATGTTATGAAAATCTTTCTATGACTGCACACTGAAAGAATTAGAATAACCTGTGTGCTATACTTACAGAAAACGAAGGCAATTTTACTTTGTTATATCATTCTGCCTTTCTCAAATAGTCGTAATAAGATTTTCGTGACATAAAATCAGCCCGGTGATCGGGCTAGCCCGCCTTATATGAACGGCTTTTGCTAGCCCGGTTAATTGGGCTGACGTAGACCAGTTAACTGGGCTGACGCGATTGATCAGGATCTTACTGTGGTAATGAAACTTGTGTAAACTAAATTTACAAAGAAGAATTGGTTTAGTTTAGATGTAAACGAATCTTATAACATAGCTTTGATATAGCAACGTTTTTGATTGGCTGTCGTGCGTGCTCAATAATTCGATTGAGCACGGCTAAAAAGCGCGGGAAAAGATTTCAAAACAAAACTGAGTTTTAAATTGACTTTTTACGGCCTTTTATATTATCAAAATACCGAGTCATTTAATTTTATTGGGTAATAAAGAACAACGACCCAGAAGACATAAACTGGGTCTGGGTAACCGAGTTTAAACTGTCCTTTTGGTTGGATTTTAGTGAACAAAAAAGACTTGGCTACGAAAGTAGAAAAACACAACAACCAAAACGATTCGCCGACTTGTATAAGGATTTAATGCTATGTTATAAAAGAAATGGCTCATGGTTTAGTCTGCTCCATCGAGTTATGGATGCACTTGGGAAATTGGGAGAGCACTCAAAAATCTAGAGTTGGTCTCGGCTACGCCTCGACCAACTCTTACGATTTTTTCGTGCTCTCCCAATTTCCTGCGTGCATCCATAACTCGATAGGGCACGCTAAACCATGAGCCATTTCTTAATTAACATTAATTCAAATCTCCTTTTGTGGCCGAGAAAAGAATTTCGTGACACGAGTCAGCCTGGCTCATATAAACAGCCCCAAGGGTGTAGTATTCTTAATTTAAACGGCCACTTAGGCTATGTGCACACGGTAACGTTTCGGAGCGTTTTCGTATCGTTTACTGTTATCAATTAAGGGAATCGAGAACAATCAGCTCATTACTTGAAACAATACGAAAACTCTCGGAAACGTCACCGTGTGCACATAGCCTTACTCGCGCCATGTTTCTGCATGTTCGCTAATTTGTTATTTGTGTTAGAACACGTTAAAGATAAATCGGTCATTTGGCTAAACGCATCAATTTGTGCTTAGAAAGTATTTTAGGTATTTTTCCATTTTAACTATTTGCCTGCGGTGTCGTTCGTTCCCGCTCTGTCTATATATAACGCCAGACTATTATACATACTAGGTTTGATCAGGTTTGATATACTGCCGAAACAGAGAACGTATGAGTTCTAGCGTTTCTCTCTGACGAAGGGCCTTCGCTCGAAACGTTATAGACTCCTGCGTTCTCTGATTCAGCACTATATTTCGATTGTTGCTTCAATACCGCCTACGCATGCACGCTATACTTTTATTTCACTGTTTGGCCCGATATATCCTTGGTTGTTTTCACACCATCTAAATATTTCTATATAAAATTCAACACAGAAGTTATAAGAACTTAAAACGAATATTCTTTCATGAAAATTTCTGCTAAGCTACGTTGACCCACAACATTTAAAAAGCCTTCCGTGGAAATTTGGGCACCCACGGAGTAGTTTCATCAGGTTTACCCTGCTTGTGACGTCACCAATTTAATTCCTTAATTAGACCCAATATTACAACAAGATGGCGGACAGCAAGATGGCGGACAGCACGCTGAGTTTCGTCGAAATATTTCCAAAACCAAAACAGATACGGAAAAATTGTAAAAGGTCTTCTTATACCATTTGACGAGTTCTTTCAAATGAGATAAACTTAATTTTTATTGCCGATACCCTTTATAGTCCGTTTCAGCTTGCTTTTGAAATCCGATACGTATAATTGAAATGAACATTCCGAACTTACGTTGCAATGTTCCGAACTACGTTGCGAGGTGGATACAAATTTAAGTCGGCAATTTGTTTCTGCTTAACCAAGTATCTATTATTATATTCTATACAACAAATAATCTTCTTTTCCGTGATTTTGGCAAAGGAATTCAATTCAAAGCTTATTAAATTCGAACTTCACGACGAACTTCACAACGAACTTCCGTACCAAGTTCCCAACCTTCCAACGAATGTTGACAAACGAATTTCAAAAGCAAGCTGAAACTGACTATAAGGTAATTCGTCAGTTTTGCATTGCGCAGCTTTTCTGCGCATAATTCTGCAATACTAATTCAAGATGTATCCAAGTGTTAGTGACGAAAACACATAAAAATATCACTAATTGACAACTTAATTTTTGGTTTTTGCGTGGTTTCGTATATAGATGAAATGATAGGGAATAATGCTCCAAGCATTAGTGTAGCTCACGAAGACACTCGGTGACCCCACTTTTTTTTTCAATTATTTATTTCCTCCACCAGCTCTACAGCATATATGAAAGAATAGAGAAATAATCACTCTATGGCGTCGAAATTCTCGTAGTGATGATCATCAAACTTTGTCAGGTCTAGATAAGCCTTTAAAAAAGCGAGAGACAAGAGCCGCATTATACTGTATGTAAGGTTAAGATATAAGCCTTACAACGGGAAAAAAGAACAGCATATTACATAATGGTCATTGTATTATTGAAATTTGAAAGACATTCCATTACAAACCTTTGCGGTGAAGTCGTCAAGCATTTTGTGGAAAAATGAACTGATGTAAGAGAACTTCGGTCGTTTTATTCGTTCATCATTCCAACAGTCCATCATTAATGAATAACTGTTGAGTTAAGACATATAAAGATCATGGTCGTAATTATTTGGTGGGTCGGTGGACAGACGGATGGACGGAGGGAGGGAGGGAGGGAGGGAGGGAGGAAAGAAAGAAAGAAAGAAAGAAAGAAAGAAAGAAAGAAAGAAAGAAAGAAAGAAAGAAAGAAAGAAAGAAAGAAAGAAAGAAAGAAAGAAAGAAAGAAAGAAAGAAAGAAAGAAAGAAAGAAAGTAAGAAAGAAAGAAAGGAAGGAAGGAAGGAAGGAAGGAAGGAAGTCTTCACTACGTGAACTTACAGTTCATCCGAGAAGTGAGATGGTTTAGGCATCCTGTAGCCTGATTCGATCAAATGAAATACATCTCGACCTTTGAAGCCAGGATAAGGTGAATCGCCTGACAGAGAAAAGCTTTTTTATACACTTGTGAACAGACGTATATAAAAGATTATAGAGCACACAAGAGTGCATGGTTTACTGGAAGTTACAGGATAGGGAAATCGATAATGTGTCTCGATTATTCGAGAAGCTATATAGTGCTCTATGCTTTGTGTTGTTATATATCGAGTATTAAAGGGTATTCGCAATAAAAATTAAATTTGTCTCATTTGAAAGAACTCGTCAAATGGTATAAGAAGACCTTTTGTAATTTTTCTGTATCTTTCTTGTGTTTTGAAATATTTCGACCAAAAACAACGTGCTGTCCGCCATCTTGTTGTAATATTGGGTCTAATTAACTAGGAAATTGGGGACATCACAAGCAGGGTAAACCTGATGAAACTACTCTGTGGGTGACCAAATTTCCACGGAAGGCCTTTTAAATGTTGTGGGTCAATTTAAAATGGAAATAGCGCAACAAAATGGTTGGCAAAATAAAAATTTCACTTTACTCTGCTTATGATGTCACATGCATATTTATAAGTAATAATATGACTTGAGGAAATTAGCGATTAAATTTCCCCGCCGCCGAGGGAAGATTTGTGAAAGCGGCCCGAGGACTTTTACAAATCTTCCCGAGGCAAAGGGGAAATTTAATCGCTAAATTCCCGAAAAGTCATGTTATTAGTTTGTAATATTGTGATCACTGAGGAAAACTTTGAGAATCTTACCAACAGGAAATTTACACGGTTGATCAGAGAAGTTGCATCTAATTTTCCCGTGCATGTTGATGAGGGAAAATATATGCAAGCGGGAAATTAGAAGAAGACAAAGGATTTCTTTGTCTTCTAATTTTCCCTCATCAACATGCACGGGAAAATTAGAAGACAAAGGATAAATTTCCCTCTTGCATGAGCGATGAGGGAAATACGAGGTTTACATTCCCTCGGAGAACAAAAGAATCCGAGGCGATCATGGTATTACGAAAATAATTCCAAGATGGCGGACAACACGCTGTCTTTGGTCGAAATATTTCCAAAACCAAAACAGATACGGAAAAATTGTAAAAGGTCTTCTTATACCATTTGACGAGTTCTTTCAAATGAGATCAATATGAGATAAATACCCTTTATAGTCCGTTTCAGCTTGCTTTTGTAATGATGATAATGTGTGTTTTGAATTTGTGTGGCTATATATTCGAGTATTAACATATATATATATATACAAATATTTATAAAAATAATTTGCATATATTGACACAAGATATAGGCGCCTGCACATACCAATGGTAAATATTTCCCATAACAAAATACCATACGACCATCTAAAATAAATAGAAGAAAATCGATGTTCTAATTAACAATTAAACAACGAGTCCAAGTTGTCTATATGAGTTGATATGGTTGACGAGACGCAGCCATGAAAGCGTTTCCCACTGAGGATGAGTAGTAGGAAAGTCAATCTTAGGAATTGTCTAATTGTTTTAGTATAAATTCCTTGAGGGAAGTACGGTTGGCGTGTGCTGTTAGGGCGCTGCCTCTTACCGCTGTAGTTAAGCCCAGTTGGATGGGGTTAGTACTTGGATGGGTGACCGTCTGGGAATAACCCGTTCTCGAACTTGAATTTCATGTGAGTAGAGTTTAGTTGGTCTCTCCTGTGCTTCGAGGGTTTTTCGCAGGGTTCTGCGGTTTTCCTCCCTCCGTAAAATCAACACTTAGGTCTTAGCTTATTTCGTGCACTTTTAACACGAGCCTCTGGCTCGGATGATTGGGCGACCACATCCTGTGTCCCAGTTTTCTGTCATTGTTTTGCATTTCAAACTCGACTCTTTAGTGGTCTATCACTGAATAGACAGTGAGTAGCTCAGTTAATCAAAATGCAGCATTTGTAATAGTCCAATATGACACATTGGTTTATACTAATGCCACATAAGCTAAGATATACTACTACAATGTTTAGGCAGTCAAGTTTAGTAGTGGACACATGTTATGGCAGTCCTGTGCATTCCTTTCAATTTCACAGTTCAGTTACGTCATGAGTTCAGTCCACTCGTTAGCTGCATTTGTCTTCTTTTTCTTTTTTTGGTCAACAAAATAAAATTATAGCAAAAGCCATAGGACTTACATATCGCTCATGCTTGTACACTGGCCCTGTAGCAGGTCTTCAGGAGCCATCCATTTTGCAGGAAGCCGTGCCTGTAAGAATGGAAAAGATCCGAGCACAATAATTGAATTAAAACAAACAACACTTCTAAAGCCCTGTTTACATGAAGCGGATTAAAAGTCCAATCGGATCGAAAAATGTCAATCCGGGCACATGTTTACATGGAGAATCCGATCTGCTTGGAACATTGTTTTCAGTTTTGGAACACTATTTTCTATGCTTCCCTCAATGTCTGTCATTTAGTACGACACGCACCAACTTCACCCATGTGTATCAAGTCATTTTCAAGTCAAACTGTGTTTACACGAATCAGATTGGAGACAAGTCGATCCTTTCTTGAATCTCAAGTCAATCCACTCCACTGCGTGGATTGACTTCAGCCATCCGTTTCGATCAGGTCGAAAACTTTCAATCTTCTTCATGTAAACACAACAAGGAGAAACAACATGCGAGAGTTGACTTGAACACTCAATTCGCTGCATGTAAACAAGGCCTAAAGCTACAACAGTAAAGTATAGTTTTACAAAACCTTGGATTTTCGCTCATACGATCCTTCTCTGGCCAAACCAAAGTCAGACACTTTGCAAATGTTATCTTCCCCAACAAGAACATTTCTTGCTGCTAAATCTCGATGGACTATCTACAATAATATAGAATAGAATAAAATAACATAATGCAAAATAATATATAACATTATCTGAAAATGAACATTATACAAGCTGCTAGCGCGCTGTCTCTCGCCACTGAAGTTAAGCCTGGTCGAATATGGTTAATAAACTTGGATGGGTGACCACCTTGGTGTCATGTGGGTAGACTTCCTGGTTCTCTCCCGTCCTAAGGTTTTTTTTGTCTGTTTTTTTTTTGGTTTTTCTCCCCTGTAAAAGCAACATTATACTGTGTCCCCAATTGGTTCTGTAAGCTAAATACATTTGACACTTAAATGTGAGGGGAGCACGGGTGGCGTGTGCTGTTAGGGCGCTGCCTCTCACCAAAAAGTTTAGCCTGGTTGGGACGGGGTTAGTACTTGGATGGGTGACCGTTTGGGAATAACCCCGTTGTCGAGCTTGGAACTCATGTGAGTAGAGTTGTAGTTGATCTCTCCTGTGCTTCGAGGGATTTTCGCCGGTTTTCCACCCTCCATAAAATCAACACCTAACATCTTAGCTGTGATCCATGGTCTGAACTGTGTCGTTGGCGGCTGCTTCGAGTGCCTTTGATATGCCTCGACTCGGCCACGTTGATCTGCGTCCTTTGCAGTTCAGCCACTGGCTGCAAGTAAGGATGATTAGCCCCCCAGTCCTTTATTCTTTTTATACTTTAAATAAAGTTTACATACATACAACATCTTGAAAACTCCAAGGTATAGATAAAAAACAAGACAAAATGATGAAATGGAATATTTCGACTTTATGCATGTCAAAGTCATTTGCCACATTTGAAAGCCATGCATTAATTTATTTTCTCGTGTTTGGGACCCCTGATGAAACACTCAAACTCGTGTTTGATCTTCTACATAAAGATGCTAAATTTAATTCAAATTCACATTTAAAAAAACTGAATTACAAGATTGGTGTATAAAAGTTTACCTCTTTTGACGATAGGTAATTCATACCATCGGAAATCATCCAGGCAAAAGATAAAAGATCTTTCTCCCCCAGTCTTGATGTTGGAACATATTCTCCGGTGTTGTACGGATCTTCGTAGCCTCGAGATTTCCGTAGATACCCCAGAAGGTCTCCTCCAACCAGATATTCCAAAATAAGAAAAAACGGTTCTAAATTTTAAGAGAGATGTAAAATGGGTTTCTGAACCTTCCTTTTTCTTAATTTGACATTGTAGTCCTGAATGCATAAATGTGATGAATCACGATAAACGTGTGTTTGATCTTGCTTCTCAAACGAGTATTCGCATCGCGATTTGCGGTATTTTCTTCATTGATTTCAATATACAGATTAAGAAATGTGATCCAGTTCACTAAGAAATTTCCTAGAGGTTTTCATTGGGTATCAAAACTCATGCATGTGATGTGGTATATACGTTCACGATTGGCTACGATAATTCATGAATAATTAATGATTTGAGAATGATCCATCAACCATGCTTTCTTTATCAACAACTGCAACTACAATACCAGTGCAACGAAAGCATAAACTTGTAGTCCGTTTCTCTTTGTCAAATTAAAGAGCTCTATAGCTATATATCATTGTGTACCTGAATTTGTACAACAACCCAACAATTGCACAACATGAGGATGAGGCTCCAACTTCTTCATCAGATTAAGTTCACTTATAAAATCTCTTTTATCTTTGAGAGAAGCGTTCTCTATAAAGAGAAATATATTTATTTAATCTTTCACAAACTCGTCTGGCGTTATAAAGACAGAGTAAAATAATAATGGTGCTATTCTTGGCCATGCATCTCTGCTATAGAAATGGGTTAATCACTTGTTAAATCACTTGTGAGCTCTAATTTATTTGACGAGTAAAACCGTCTGGCGTTATAGACAGACTAAATTAATAAGAGGGCTTTGGAGTTGCCTAGCATATCTGAAGTTTCTCTCTTTACTGAATAGTCTGACATCAGACAGCTTCAGAGTAAAATAGATAAAAGGGCAGTTTTGAGCTGGCTCACACAGGACAGAGGAGTTTCGTGTCTGAAGTGGGTCAGAGCATCATATATTACTTGAACGTTTTCTAAATTTACGTTAGATTTACCTTTGAGCATCTTCACAGCAACAATTCCTCCTTTTTCGCTAGTGATTGCATGTATAGGTGTCACTTTGGCTTTGTTGACCGTGCCAAAGCTTCCTTCTCCTAGTTTTCGCAGCATTGTGAGACGTTTTCTTGGAAATTCCCAAAAAGCCCCGTCTGAACGTTTTACATTTTGAAACAAGGATAAGATACTTGAAATATCAGTGGCTCTTGGAGGACCCGCTTCAGCGTAGGTCGAGTTTTCATTGATTTCGCCTTCAGGCATGCTTTCCAGTTCAACCTAAACAGCAAACGTCTTTTAACCCCTTGGTGACTGGGAGCTCTCCCCTTGACGAGTAAAATCGTCTGGCACGGAAGGCGCGGAAGGTGAGAACAAATAAAGACCTGACATTCAGGTTAGCGTTAGCCAGAGTAAAATACTAAAGGCTGCATCGTTCCAAAAGAAACGACACCGTCAGGAAGGAGTTAAAAGCATTTTATTGTATGGCTGGGCTTGTTTTCGGGTCATTACGCCAAACGGCGCACGCTGATTGGTTGCTGAGAGGTCCAGAAAAAGCCGTAATGCCCTCTCGGCATTGTGAGAGGGCATTACGTCCTTTTTAATTTTTCAATGACCTGCAAGTTTTGGCGGGAAAATTACTGAGTTGATTTGAATGAAAATAAAAGCGAATTAGATATATTCGTTGGAAAAGTTTGAACAATAATACGTCCGAAACATCAGTGTTTCTTTTTATAAAAACTTCTTATTTAAAAGCGCGAAAAATAAAAGCCTAACAGGTGTAAACATGAAGCGAAACGAACAAGCTCAAAAGTAAGAACTAAGGTGAACAGCGACGCCTGATCAAGACAAACGTAGAACTAAAAACAGATAAGAAAACAGACCAAAGCCATATAATAAAAGGCTTATTAACCTCATTTTCTCGGTCTGCACGGGAAAGTATTTGCCCTCGGTTTCTCTCGCACAAACCTCAGGCAAATACTTTCCCGTACAGACCTCGAACTCGGTTAATAAGCCTTTAATAATACTTTGTGCACTTTACTCGCACTTCACACTCGAACGCCACTGCCATATAATAAAAAGAAACTGAAAATCATTTACCGGAAACGTAGTCTCTGTGTTTTTAGACTTCTTCCTTCTTTCCCAGAATGTGCCGATTAAAAATCCAAGCAATAAAGCAACTACTGCAGTGGGTATAGCAACGACCAGAGTTGTGGTGTAGTCAGAGTCTGAGTCAGATGTTTTAATGGTATTCAACTTTTGACTTGGGGCTAAAAATAGAAGGTTTCAATATATTTTAAAGTGAAATTAGCCACGTAAATTTTGGTGGCGTTGGAGAACGCATAATTCAGTTTCAGAATTTTAAAGCTCGCTATTTTATATACGTTAATCGATCTTTTGTACTATTGTGTTTGTTTGTTTGTTAGTTTGTTTATTTGTTTAATCACTTTTCTATTTATTTATCTATGCCTATTTATTTATTTATTTATTTGTGTATTTATTTATTTACTTATTTATGTATTTATTTGTGGGTTTTTTGTCTCTTTTTTATTTGTTGGTTTATTTATCTATTTGTTGATATATTTGGGAGTTTTCTTCAGTACTTATTCCATATCTATATTAGATTAGTTAATTTAGAGGCTGAAACGCTCAACCACACAAACAACTTACTTGGCCTAGCAGTTACAATTACATTTACAGAGTCAGTTTTGGAAAAGTTCCATTTCTCCTTGCCAACCACGTTGTTCAGACTATTTTGGGGATAGATTCTGAATACATAGATACCAGATGATAAGTTGGAAACGACAACAGATGTCTGAGTCAAATTAAACTGACCAGGGTCGTAGTTCTCACCGACACAAGGACCACTGCATTGACTTTTATCACAAGAATAGCATTCCACGTCATACAAGATCTGTCGTTCTTTTAAGCTATTACTTGAACTTGCTTCATTCCATCGTATAGTGACATTACCATTACCAAAGTTGGCAATTGGATTGTCGTTCAACTGAACAAGACCTATTAAAAAATTCAAGTGATAGTAAACCATACTTTTTACTTATTTTTTGGCCTATGAAGCGAAAATTAAGTTTGTCTTATTTGAAAGAACACTTCAAATGATATTTCAGTTTGTTTGGTATGCAAATTAAACATTTTGACGTCAAACGTGCATGCATAATGAGTTATCGAAAAAGTTATATATCTCTGCTAGTATCAAATATAATCACTTGAAGATCTACATGTTTAGTGTTGTGGGCGAAACACATCCACGTGCTTCATTCAAATTAATTTGGTTTGATAATAGAAATGATATCTAACCTTCTCCTATAGCTCATTATGCACCTATTATGCGTCAAAATGTTTAATTTGCATATCAAACAAACTAAAATATCTAAAATATCAAAGCAAGGACACGAAAAACTGCAAAAGATGTTACTATAGGATTGTTAGTGTTTTTTTCAAATAAGACAAACTTAATTTTCGTTTCATTGGCACTTTAAGAGCCAAAATTTAGAGCGAAACAACAACTATATTATCAAAAGAATCCTATCCTACTTGAAATCCATACTCTATATACTCTATAACAAACGTACTTACCATAACAAGGGAGTATTGAAGAATTTTGAAACATTTAATAACGTCAAGGAAAAACTTGTCAAGGAAAACTTGGTCGTCTGTGCGGGGGCTTAATTCGGCTCGCCATTGTAAATGCCCATAAAGATCGGCCGCTCATATTTTAACTATTACATAAAATCTTATTACAGAAAGTACTAAAAAGTAGATACAATCAAAATTGAATAGAAGATTTTCCATCTTATACTGCAATATGAATAAGATATACTACAGTATTTTATCCAACTTGCTCGAAAAATCAAGGTGTCAGGAGATTCCCATCAACAAAAATTACGTAAAGTAAAAATGTTTCAGAAAATGGAAACTCGATTTAATTTAATTCACACTTCGGTTTTCTTGGTATGCCACAAAATTCGTATATATATAGGTAATCCGCATGGGGCCGAGGAAAATTAAGGTTTAATTTCACGAGTGTTTTCAAAATTTTACGAAATTGAAAACACGAGTAAAATTAAACCTTCATTTTACGAGAACTCGTGCGATTAGGTGTTAATCCAGCGGGCAAAATTATTCAAGAGCTATGTTATGTCCAGAAAATGTCGAAGTATACATGTCCTTATCACGGTCGGTGCTCGGCAACATTCTAAATTTCCCTCGCTCTATCGCTGTGCCTGTAGCTTTCTTTTTGTAAACACAAGCAAACGTTCGTAAATTTTCTAGTGTATTCATTTTCACTAATAGTTTACACTCCTTCAATAGTTTAAATTAGTTCAAAGGAAACAAAAAAGCATTTTCAGACCGAAAAACCTTGCAGATTTGTTGGGAAAGAAGTCAGTCCTCTGAGGTTCACTGTTGCTAAGTAGCAAAGCGACCAATCACATGCAAGAACTGCTGATCAAGGAACCAATCAAGTGCAAGTAATTACAAAAAAATGCCCTCTTCACTAGCCAATCATATTCGAGTAATTTTGCCCTCTATATTATTAGGAAAGAAATGTTTACTTTGGAAAATTGTTATCTTGCCGAGTTAAAAATCCAGTAACACTACACAATCAAATATAATATATAAAAATCATTTATGTATAAAAGATATCGCCACACGACAATGGACAATAACGGCTTAAAAACACCCACCAGGGGCCGTATCACCAGTGCTGAGAGTCTGAGGTGAAAAATTGATATTAACTATTATATAACGTCCTTTAGTATCAACCATGATTGGCTGAGCTATTAGTGGTCTATTGGTGATAAACCACTAGTAGGTTATCCAATGATAAACCATATAACTGGAATATTCCTATCCTGACCAATCAGAACCCACGACATATTCACGCAGCAAGCAAAACCTGGAAACTAGGCCAAACATGGCGTCCGCTAAAACCCATATACGAGTGATGAAATCATAAAAATATTGTCCCGAAAGCAATGGAAAATTGTTCAGTTTGACATTTTCGAATAAGAAAATGAATTCGCTTATGCCTATAGAGTATATCTATACACCAATTTTGAAGCAAAGTAATTACAATCTCGTTTTTTTTATTTTGTGAGCGGTTGTTTATCATGTGCCATCGAACTACTCTATATTTTGTATGGAGAGACTTCTGCAAACAAAAAGGTAAAACTATCTGAAAATTTGGAACAATGTTTGATAAGTTGTTTATGGTTGATACTAAAATAATTAGACAACTCGCCCTCGTTGTCTACGAGCAGATAGTCAACTCGGCTCGGCTTCGCCTCGTTATCTATCAGCTCATAGAAAACACGGGCTCGTTGTCTAATTGTTAAATACAAAGAGTCTATACTATATAACTGGTCTTTCAAGCATTATTTTCGAAAGACATCGTTTTGAAGCTGATTCTTCCACCGCTTGATCCACTCTGTGTCTCACTTGTACTTGAATTTCGACACCACTTCAGTGGATTGCGGTACTGTAAATAGAAACCACGGATAGAAAATCTCAATGGCATTACTGCATCTGTAAGATAACTGTTGGCAAGTACATACAACGTAAAACCACAACAGCTGCACATGCAACCCAACCCAACGCAATGCACCAGCACCACACCGGTACCACACTGGCACAGCACGGGCACAGGTACAACAGCACCAACACCAACACCTCACCAGCACGAACACAGCACCAACACAGCACCAACACCAGCACAGCACCAACACCAGCACAGCACCAACACCAGCACATCACCAACACCAGCACAGCACCAACACCAGCACCAACATCAGCACAGCACCAACACCAGCACAGCACCAACACCAGCACCAGCACCAACATCAGCACAGCACCAGCATCAGCACCACACCAACACCAGCACGAACACAGCACCAACACCAGCATAGCACCAACACCAGCACAGCACCAACACCAGCACAGCACCAACACCAGCACAGCACCAACACCAGCACAGCACCAACACCAGCACAGCACCAACACCAACACCAGCACAGCGCCAACACCAGCACAGCGCCAACACCAGCACCAACACCAGCACAGCACCAACACCAGCACAGCACCAACACCAGCACAGCACCAACACCAGCACAGCACCAACACCAGCACAGCACCAACACCAGCACAGCACCAACACCAGCACAGCACCAACACCAGCACAGCACCTACACCAGCATCAGCACCAACACCAGTACCAGCATCGACATCAGCACCAGCATTAGCACAACACACAACAAAACAAAACACAACACAATTAACACAACACAACACAACAAAACACACCACATTGTACCCACATTTGTTATACCTGTATCAAAAACATTCCAGATTTCGACTCCGGGTGACGGTAAGCATATACGAACCAACAAATCAGAAGCAACACGATCGTGAGAATTAGCACGATCAAAACGATTTCACCAACACCGATTCCGGAATCCTTTTTACTGGAACACTAAATAAACACGACGGTCTGAGTCAGTCAGAATAGGAAAATATTACTATGATTTTTACGAACAACACAAAACAAAGAATTATTTTTCTACTTGCATCGATCCATTGTTGTCAATGAATCCAGGTTTTTGAAAGTTCGAGACATGCACTGGCTTTTCGTTAAGTGAAAAAGTGTGAAAAGATGGTGGGGAAATGTTGACAATAAAAGCTTATAATAAAACAGTGCATGTTGTTCATCACTGATGCATGCGAAAGAATTTCTCCATGCACTAAGTCTTAACGCTACAGCTGGATTTCCACTTGGCGAAAAATGTCGCGCGAAGCGACATTTTGTGGTAATAATTCCATGTCCTACATAACCCAGGTACTTCATGAAAGCCTTACCCCAACACACACCCTAACCTAAGGATAAAAATTCGTGTAAATAGGACATGGATTTATAACCCATTTTGTTTTGTCTCGTAAGCTCTCAGGTGGAACTCAAGCCGGTTTTCCACTAGGCGATTTTTTTCGCGCGAAGCGACTTTCTTTTGTTCGAATTCAATAGATTTCTGATTAGTTCCAGCTCAGAGCTCATGAGACAAAAGAAAAAGTCGCTGCGCGAGAAAAAAGTCGCCTAGTGGAAAACCGGCTTAATTAGCCACGACAAAAGCAAAAAGTCGCTTCGCTCGAAAAATATCGCTCAGTGGAAAACAGCCTTAAGGCGCATTATCCAAGAAAGCAAAAAACACAAATTTCATGGGTTTTTTACACTGTTAAAAGTAAACAGAAAATATATGTTCCCTCGAGCGGGATTCCAGCTCGCACTTTCTGAAACATCAGCGCGCTGCTCTACTGGTTAACTCTCATTCTCGTACCCAGATCCACGACCCCCATGCACCCCCACCCCCCTAGCGAGGCTCTTGGAAACCCTGGAGCAAGGAGTTCTGCGTCGGAAATCCGATTTTTAGATAAGGCACACTTTTTTTTTGTTGGATTACGGATTTCCCGACCTTCTATTTTTAAAAACCAGAAAGAAAAAAAATGCCGCCCATCAGTTTTCGTGTGTTGTTTTTTTCTCATCCGACCATATTTTAGAAAATATTAGTATTTTTTTCCGAGCAAAACGCCCAAAAAATATAAAAGTCAGGCTGACGTGCAGGCTAAACCTTCAACACGCAATATACACGATCAGAAATGGCGGCTGTCGATGCTCGCGAAATACGGGCTGGCCCGTATTAGCTACGCATGCGTAGAACGAATATCTTGCGTGTAAACGTCATCAACACACGGCCGACAGGAGCGAGAACACCCCGAGCTCAAAGTCAAACATCTCCGCTCAAAATCGTCGCTCGACCATAATTCTTCTACGAGCCCATAGCACGAAGGTTGGGCTTGCCATAGAATACGGTTTGTTGACAACTCGTGGAATTTTCGCGATGTACGAACCCATTACCCTTCTCAAATTCATCAGTTTCAAATGGCCTAAGAACTCACTTGAGCCAGCACGCACGTGGACTGCGAACTGCCCCATGAAAGTAGCCGATTTTCTATGCGATTTCCGATCGTGTGTCACGCATGGCCACGCCACGTGACCGCGTGCGCGTGAAACATGCAGTGGAAACATGGCCGAAGGAGGCGATGTTTACTTCGCTGGGACATTACTTGTTGAATTTGTTTTACAGTATTTGTTTTATAATCATATACTCTTTGACTTTGGACGTACATGTCACTGTGGTATTAGTCTATGTATAGATATTGGACAATTCTTTCTTTTTTCCCCTTCTTTTTTGCCCTCCCGCCCTTTAATATTGGTGAGCAAAATCCGTAATCCAACAAATAATAAAAGCGTGGCCTAATCAGCTGCTTAGAAAATTATAAAATGTTATCTGAAATAATTTCAAACATTCGTTATTATATGGTATATGGTATATAACGTGT
The DNA here is from genome assembly GCA_035771165.1 of Paragorgia papillata. Lineage (NCBI taxonomy): Eukaryota > Metazoa > Cnidaria > Anthozoa > Scleralcyonacea > Coralliidae > Paragorgia > Paragorgia papillata. The sequence continues at coordinate 1,987,581 of JAWNZC010000406.1, forward strand.
ACTGTCTTATACAATCATTAATTTAATTTCTTTATTAATAAGCCTTGTTTATCTTATTTTTTAAGCCTATATAAGTACCTTGGTTACACTATCCGTTAAACATCCAGCCGATAACCATGCCTCACGGTGTCTGTCAATACCGTCGGAGCATCTAGTGAGAAAATACGTAATTTAATATTTAAAGGGTATTGGCAATAAAAATTAAATTTGTCCCATTTGAAAGAACTCGTCAAATGGTATAAGAAGACCTTTTGTAATTTTTCTGTATCTTTCTGGTGTTTTGTAATATTTCGACCAAAGACAGCGTGCTGTCCGCCATCTTGTTGTAATATTGGGTCTAATTAACTAGGAAATTACCAAGTCAAAAATAAAATGGCAGCCGAAACTCTATAGATATGTTTCATTTCATTTGCTTACCACAACTGACAACTCCTATTCTTAATTATGTGAAAGTGTGAAACAATGATGAATGATCACTAGTGGAGATATTTTAAAATACAAAGTCAAGTAAGTGAAAGATATTTTAAACGATAGTTCTCTTCGATTCGTATTTGTGTTTACGATAATTTACGATCCGTTACGATCTCGATTGCAGGCGCGTACTAACGTCCAGCGGTATACTAGGTCCCAGGCTATCAGACAACACCGCCATTAATAGAAAACAAAATGGCGTCCAAGTCTCCTTGAGGCTTGAAAGCGCTTTATAGAAAACTTAATATTATGGCAGCTACAGCAAGAAAGATTAAAAAATCTACTCTTTTGAAATGGGGAGTGGAAGTTTCCATTTTGGCAGTTCAAGAATAAAAATGGCAGGCAAAAATTTATTTGACCTGCCAAAAAAAAATTAGACTGTCAGGCCAAATTTTTTCTCTATTTCGAGCCCTGCATACATATATTATGCTGGAAGGACAAAATTCTATAATGCCATCGATATCGGGGGAAAAGGGCTTCAGGATTTGAGTAAACAACAGCTGTAATGGCAAAACATGATAAACTGATCGTACAATGCTTTTTCACTGAGATTGAACATTTTGTCCTTCCAGCATAATATATGTATGAACCATATCATGTGATTTTGAAAATGGCCTATAAATGAACGAACGAACGAACGAACGAACGAACGAACGAACGAACGAACGAACGAACGAACGAACGAACGAACGAAAAAATAAACAAACAATCGAATAATTGTCACAAAAGATCTATTTGGTGCTCTATTTCAAATCACACACCGTAAGTTTTTAGAATGGATTATTCCTTGACCGTGCAAAAGCACGCCTAAAGAGGTGCAATTGAATACAATATTTTAAGCTATAGTTTTAATTTTGGCCGTGTGTTACTGTTGTCAGTGTTCGTTGATCCATTCCAAAAATCTTCTGCTCGTATAAAGGAACATCTTATTAACGGAGTTCGTTTCAAATCATCTTATAGACTAAAAAATTAAAATTTACCTTTTCAACTTAGGACACCAGGCACAAGAGAATTTTGTTTTAGTTTCCACACAAGAAGTGCACGAGTTAAACGTCACACAATCTGGAAATAGGAAAATGCATGCAGAGAATGAGAAGGAGCAGAAGTCAGTAACTTACCTCTTAAAAAACCTACAAAATTCACAAGGTGATGTTTCGGGATGCTAACACATAAGATGACCCAGAACTAGCCCGACAGCCTTCATACGCAATTATAGTAATTTCCCTTGTTATTCAAACTTCCCTGTACAATTTACTTCCTTCCATCTGGCTAAAAACTCCGACGTGGCTTTTATTACCTTGTACTCTAAAACAATTTTTTTCTTAAAAATTATAGAATGTGCCATTAAAACATGTATTAAGTAATATTTAAAACACGAGCAGGAGTGTTTTATCAGATTTAAAACCACGACGGCGCAGCCCGAGTGTTTTAGATCTGATAAAACATGTGATGCGAGTGTTTTGAATGGCTTCAAAAACGATTCGTTATTGGATGTTATGTTCATTAGTATTCTTTATATAAAATTGTATGTTCATTAGTATTCTTTATATAAAATTGTATGTTCATTAGTATTCTTTCTGACGTCAATAAGTTTTATCAGGTATAAAACCACGGACATGGTACTGATTTCCTTTGTGTTTTCCTCATGAATTATTAATGAGTTTTTGAAATATTTTAAAATTTTGCTCTAAAGTGCTGTCATAATGCGGGAAATGCCGTCTCAAGAGTCACAAATTTCAAAGATTTTCCAGGGGATAATGATCTTTCCCCCCCCCGAAAAAAAAAAGAAAAAAAACCCCCCCAAAAAAAACCCCTAAAATTGCCCAAACCAAAACGCCCAAAGTTTGACTAAAATTTAAAAATTCAGAAATTACGCCCCACCGCCGGCCCTGCATGCTACATGACCTCCACGTATACACTGCACATGACATACCCTAAAGAAAAATTTAGCAAAAGAATCATCACTTACTTGGCACAGGAATAATAACAAACGCAGAACCATCAATGACGTTACTCTTCTTCAGTTCAACTCTGTCGTACAAATAGTAGTAAATAATATGAACTGATGCGTCTAAAAATACAAACAATAACCAACATTGGTTCATGGGCACAGTGCATATTATATACAGAGTACAGTAACAGATCATACAGCAACTACCATAGAGTTCTGAAAATAGGACCCCGTTACTTTCGGAATTAGCGCCCATTGCGGCCCGCTATATACTTTCGGAGGAGCCCTTACTTTCGAGGGAGCACTTACTTTCGGGGGAGCCCTTACTTTCGAGGGAGCCCTTACTTTCGGGGGAGCCCCTACTTTCGGGGGAGCCCTCACTTTCGGAGGAACCCCTACTTTCGGGGGAGTCCTTACTTTCGGGGGAGCCCTTACTTTCGGAGGAGCCCCTACTTTCGGGGGAGTCCTTACTTTCGGGGTAGCCCTCACTTTCGGAGGAGCCCCTACTTTCGGGGGAGTCCTTACTTTCGGGGGAGCCCTTACTTTTGGGGAAGCCCTTACTTTCGGGGGAGTCCTTACTTTCGGGGGAGCCCTTACTTTCGTGGGAGCCCTTACTTTCGGGGGAGCCCTTACTTTCGGGGGAGCCCTTACTTTCGGGGGAGCCCTTACTTTCGAGGGAGCCCTCACTTTCGGGGGAGCCTTTACTTCCGGGGGAGCCCTTACTTTGGGGGGAGCCCTCACTTTCGGGGGAGCCCTTCTAGGCCTCTCGCGTTTTCGCACGACGCGCAGAACGCCGGCCCTGTATGCTAATTCTGTAAGAGAAAACGTAATTTATCGTAAATTGGTTACTAAAATGATCGTAATATTGAGTTAGGCAGTAGTGTGAGAAGGCAATAACGATACACACACCCTCCCCCCAGACACACACACACACACTCAGAATGGTCATGCTAAGCCAAGCCTGGGTACGAGGTTGGCTAAGCCATTGATTGCATGCTACAGCAGTAGACCCAATAAGATGTCAACTTCAAAACAGAACGTTGTGCAAAGAACTTTTTCAAATGATTAGTCAAACCGAGAAATTGACTTGCGAAACACATTTACTGTCACAAGAGTAAAAGTGACGTCATTATTATTGCAACTTACAACTTCGTCCATTTATTATAATTGGAGGTGGAGCATGCCTGCGCTCTTCACGACGAAAGGAGTCTGAGAGACCGACGCGAACAAATGAATTGACGGCGTTTTTTAACTTTTCGACAGGAATGGGAATCTAGAAAAAAGAATATTCCAATAAGTGTATCACTGCACTACAAGCTTCAAAGCAGTTTTAGTGTCTGGTGTTCTAAAGACACAGGTAATCCCATAAATCCTAAACAGTTCAGACACAAATATCGTATATTGCTTCAACTCATTAATATTCAGTAGGTAGATTGTTTTTTTACACACATATTTTTTTACACACATATTTTTATTCAAGTCTTATAAATTTGAGTTTACAATTTGTCTGGCCCACAGGTAGCAAAAGCCAATCTAGGCGGGCCAAGAGTTACATATATATATATTAATAAACAAATAACACGTCGATTTTCGGATAAAATTGAACTAATTTGACAGTTTATATGGGAACCATAAAGACTAAAATTGTCTTTATGATTCACATATAAAAGGTCGAGAAAGAAATTAACTATAGAATTTATCTAGAAATGATGAAGACAGCTGTAGTTAATCGATTAATAATTATTTTACATTTTGATGGCTTAGTTTTACTTTTGAAATTATCTTGGGTGTGTCAATATATGCATCTTCCATTTTTAGAATATCAAGAAGTATATTATTTAATTGTCTTTTAAATTTTTTCTTTGGAAGATCTCTAAGATAGCATGGTATCTCATTTCACAGTTTAGCTCCGAATCTTGAAACTAATTTTTTTTGTACTTCAAGTCTAGAATTTTTAATATAGAAATTATCGGATGCAGATGAGCGTGTATTATAAGAATGGACACTAGCCAATTACATATGCATGTCCTATAGTTTAAATAAAGTCCCGGATAACAAATTACAAAACAAATACTACTAAACAAACAAGGACATTGGTTTTTTGCTCAATTCCCTCCCCCCCCCCCCCTTGCATGGAATATCTTGAATGTACAGTATATAAACTGAACGCATATACGTCTTTTTAATTTTACCTTAAAGGTGACTTAGGTAGGCCTGCGCTAAACGTCGCACAATAGACGAATTTAATTCAGACGAATCTAATTGTTTGAATTTTATTCGACGAAGCTGCGACGTATAACTCGATTAAATTCGAGACACGAATTAAATTCGTCTGAGTCAGACGGATAGTGCGACGATAATGCGTGTTCGAGTTACACGACGAATTATCGTCGCGTTGAATTAAATGTTTCGCTTCTGTCTGTGACAATTCGGTGTCATGTTTTCAAGAAGTCGTTTTCAGGCTCCACGAGTCCAAGTAAAAACAATTAAATTCGACGTTAAACTCGACGTCTCATTTACGTCGCATTACCGACGGAGTTAATTACTGTCTGTCTGTCTGTCTGTCTGTCTGTCTGTCCGTCCGTCCGTCCGTCCGTCCGTCTGTCCGTCCGTCCGTCTGTCTGTCGCCAGGATATCTCACAAACTATTGCACCGATTATCATGAAAATTTGTAGAAGCGTTAGCCTTAGACCAACGACCAATCCAGGTTGGATTGAATTTGGTTGAAAATTGGCTAAATCTTTCATAAAACTCTGTCTGTAAGCTTCTCCGTGTAGACGAAATGCTTGATTGCGTTCAATTATCCTTACTTTCGCAAATATTTTTGCATAATTTTGGTACGAGTACAATCAAGCATTTTACTTATCCATACATGTGTCAGTCTCGTGAGCTAGCCTGGTTAGCGAGATGGCTCGTTTTCTTTTTAAACATCTCTAATAACCCATGCACTGGTGGAGGTATATATGCAGTCTGAGTGCCTCCTTGTTTTTAGCCTGGTATACAATTCTTATGTCTACTACGCAATTACATACAATACACCATTGCAGAATGTACGGTACAATTAACGCCATCATGCATGCATGCGTAGACTTACTTTCTTATAAGCAAAAACAAGTGTCCCATTCTTAAGTATGGAGCATTGAAAGGTGAATTCATTGGCTAAAAAATTGTTCAACAAGCAAAAAACACACAACAAAATTAAGCAAAATATTAGTATAAAAACACAACGAACGAACGAACGAACGAACGAACGAACGAACGAACGAACGAACGAACGAACGAACGAACGAACGAACGAACAAATATCAAGTACAAAATAAAGCGACCTGAAAGTTAGCTAACTCGTCAGGACCCTGCAATAAAACTGAAAAAAAAATAATGACAAAGCAAACCTGGTTCATTTATCAACCTCATATTGGCCCATTCTACTGTAAATCTATCTCCTAACAAAAGTAGATAATGAATCCCATGTTAGAATTTAGGAAAGCTTGTGTAGTCATGAAAAAAGGAAAATATACTATTTTTAAGAATTAACGATTGTGTGATACCTGCGTCAACGTAACGAATAGTGGTATTTTCATGCAAATCAGCTCCAAAATTGGCCATAAGTGGAGCGACATACTGTGCCGATGCATGGAATCTGTGAAACCTCTCTCCCAAAAATACGTATCCTAAAAGAACGGAAAAAGTACCAAGACTTTGAACAATTTGTAGCACAATAACTGCATTATACAGTAGTTTTAGTTAGTTATAGTTAGTTAAAGTTAGTTATAGTTATGTAGTTATAGTTACTGTAGTTATAGTTACTGTAGTTAGTAGTTAACAGTTAACAGTTAGTTAGTTAGTTAGTTAGTTAGTTAGTTAGTTAGTTAGTTAGTTAGTTAGTTAGTTAGTTAGTTAGTTAGTTAGGTAGTTAGGTAGGTAGGTAGGTAGGTAGGTAGGTAGGTAGGTAGGTAGTTAGTTAGTTAGTTAGTTAGTTAGTTAGTTAGTTAGTTAGTTAGTTAGTTAGTTAGTTAGTTAGTTAGTTAGTTAGTTAGTTAGTTCGTTCGTTCGTTCGTTAGTTCGTTAGTTCGTTAGTTCGTTAGTTCGTTAGTTCGTTAGTTCGTTAGTTCGTTAGTTCGTTAGTTCGTTCGTTAGTTAGTTAGTTAGTTAGTTAGTTAGTTAGTTAGTTAGTTAGTTAGTTAGTTAGTTAGTTAGTTAGTTAGTTAGTTAGTTAGTTAGTTAGTTAGTTAGTTAGTTCGTTCATTCGTTCGTTCGTTCGTTTAAATTAAATTCGAATTCAATTCGTCTTGGCAATTAAATTCGTCTGAATCAGACGGATAATGCGACGATAATGCGTGTTCGAGTTATGACGACGAATTATCGTCGCGTCGAATTAAATGTTTCTTCTGTCTGTGACAATTCGGCGCCACGTTTTCAAGGAATCGTTTTCAGGCTCCACGCGTCCAAGTAAAACAATTAAATTCGACTGAAATTCGACGTTTAACTCGACGTAGCATTTACGTCGCATTACCAACGAAGTTAATTCGTCTGAATTAAATTCGTCTATTGCGCGACGTTCAGCGCAGCTAGCCTAAGAATAATTAATAATACCTCTATTTGTAATTGTAACATTGTCAATAAGGTGTCCATAATAAGGAAATTTAAATGTGGTCTTGAGTGACTATGTAATGATAAATAGAAAAACAGTATATAAGATGAAGGATCTTCATGGTTTAATCTTTGGAACAGACAGAAAAGTTTCCTTCGTGTTAAATCATGCCGACCAAGAACGCACAAGACCGATAAAAAACCTGTCCTGTCGATCCTGGCCTGAAGATAATTTTCCTGAATAGAAACCAGCCATGCAAGCGCCGGCAATTCTGTTGTGTACGTGTACTTTATAATTTGCTCTTAATTCCTTCCAACCTTTCTTTAATCCAATATAATTGTTTTAAGTCCTAATCAAACGAGAACGCAAGTCATCGCAAGTTGGCAGTCACAAATTTCTGTGGCGGTCGTTCGAACACCCAAATTAACAAAATAAAGGTTTCATGAGTGTTTTAAACAAGTTTTAACTTTGTCACGGTACATAATATTTTCGGGCTTAAAGCCCGAATCAAACGAGAACGCAAGTTGGCAGTCACGCTATCTCAGCCAGCCGCTCTGAATAATTTCCCGAAAATATTATGTACCGTGACAAAGTTAAAACTTGTTTAAAACACTCATGAAACCTTTACGCCACTGAAGGAATCTTATCAGCTTATCCATCTAGTGTCCCTCCCCCTTCCTTTTCTCCCCAACCATTTTTTATTCATCCTTTCTTCTGTAGCTATACCTCCATTCATCCCTTACTCCCTTGCCCTGCTTCATCGTTTTATCCCTCACTTCCCACCTTTCTTCCACTCTCTTACTCCAGAAACAATGGTTTGTTTTATAAAACAACTGACCAACGATATAAAACACGTAACAAAACTTACATCAGAAAATATGGTATTTTTTGAAAGTTCTTTGTGAAATTTAGGAGCTTTCTCGTCATCTAAATTGAACCACCATTGTTCACCCTTGGAGTAATACAGAGATCTGTAATACTTGTGGTGATCCTGTATGAAGAGATAATAAAATAATAGTATTGGCTTAACGAAATAAAAAAAAATAATAATATGACCTTGCGATAGTATGTTCGTTTGGAAGAGTTTCGTGATCGCTAGAACTAACCCCCCGCTGGCGGAGGTATATGCAGTCTCTGACTGCTCTCTAGTTTATAATAGTATTAATAATTTACATAATAAAAGAACAATTATCTGAGTTAAATGTGTAGAGTATCTATAAACTACTAATTAACTACTGAAAGTTATTCTTTTAGACAAACTACAAATTGTATCTATGAATAAACTGCTAATTTATATTTAAAAATTATTTTATTAAAAAAGCTATTTTAAAAACGGTCCGTAATTCTGTTTAACTTTAGGCCAAAGACTCTATTTATTTTAGCCTCCTTCGCAGCCGTGTCGTGTTCGGCCCCCCTCCACCTACCACGTCTGCTCAAACGAGCGCCACATTCCATTCCCTTTGTGTACATGGACCAATGAAATTACACCATTGTCGTGCTAAATATAAAAGCCGTCCAGGGCTAGTGTTTGATATGTGTAATTTGTTTAGTCGAAAGCTAATATTTTGAAAAATTTAGCCTAGAACTTCACGAGATTTACGAAGAATATTGTTTTGGCTATGTTCTTGCTGCCTATGCAAATAAGCGTGAAAGTCAGTGTAAAGCGTAAGAACGTTGAGAGAAATTTAAGATTTAGTGTCTGAAGCGACTGCCCGAATTAGTTTACTTGAAAGCTAATATTTCGCTTACTAGAGCTCAGAGCTTTACAAAATTTACGAAGAATGGTATTATGAATATAATGTTCTTCCTGGTCGTGTAAATAAATCTGTGGGAAAAGTTTAAAAAAAGCTACAAGTGTCGGCGAAATGTATCTATCGGATAATAAATTTTACGGGGATGTCTAGCCATGTCTGGGTATAGCAACCTCAATGTTATTCAGCTTCATATTCCAGGCAGTGGTTGGCAGTGGCACTTTATTTCATGTACATGTATTCATACTGCGATTCGCAGTTACAACATCATCTTATTGATTCTATTTACGCAAAATATTTACGAAAATATATAAAGCAATAGTCTTCGCAATATTACCGTCGGTTGCATCTAAGGATGGACACCACCAATGAAAAACATGTTCTACGCTGACGTCAAACTTCTATGTTTATGCAGCGCATGTGACATGTTTGCTTGTTCGAACGTCAAACCAACCTCGTACCCAGGGTCTTATCCCCGCCCGCTCCCCCGCCCATCGCTGCGAAAAGACCCTGGTCCAGGCTGGTCACGTGCTGCCCAAAATATGGGAAGTACAAAATAAATTTTGTGTGTGTGTGTGTGTGTGTGTGTGGGGGGGGGGGGGGGGGGGTGGTACAAAAAACTTTCTCGACTTCCAGAGTAGTGTTTATACAAAACGCAAAACATCTGGCCAGATGAAATGTCAACGACTCACGAAAGGTGCACAACGGCTTGGAGAAACAATCCGAAACGAGATATAATTTTTAAAATAAGAATGCCAAAGTCTCAAAGATCAATATTTTGCTGGCTTTGTAGCGCTGGCGACATGTGCTTTTGATGGGAGAATATTCGTTTTAAGCATTCGAATCGCGAGGCTTTTAACTGGACGTAAACACTTAAATATAACGGCAGCTTTCGCGTGTGGTATTCAACAACGTACAGGTGAAACACATACATATTTTATTGTTTATATTGAGAGTTTGAAACAGTCTTCCATTTCATAATTAACATTTCATTAAGCACCCAGGTTGACGATTATTAAACGAATGGGAACATCAAAAACTTTCTTCATTATAAACTTAAATAAACACAGCGATTTATTACAAACTAAAAACAATAGCTGTCAAAACAACTTGTTTCAATTTTAAAATCGTCTCACCGGTTTAACCATTCATTTCAAAATATAATACCAGAAAGCAAGACAAGATACGTATACATACATTTATTCGACTATTCCAGCGAGGTCGAGCATTGATACGCAGGGGACCCTCCACAGTCGAAAACTTTGATAGACGACACGTGACCAGCCTGGACCAGGGTACTTTTCGCAGCGGTGGGCGGGGGCGGGGAAGCGGAGATAAGACCCTGGGTACGAGGTTGACGCCAAACTTGGCAATGAATTTATCATGGCCGGTCGATTGACAATTGAGGAGTTTTTGAGCTGAATAGACGAGTGAAACAAACGGGTGAAACTGACGACCGTTGGGCTCAGAGACAGTTCGAAAATGTAAAATCAGAGAAGTTCCTAGACTTGCTCCAAGTCCGCCTATTAGCGCTAGTTTTTGCGGGCGGGTGGAAAGGCGGGCGAGCGGAAAGGCGGGAGAGCGAAAAGGCGGGTGGAAAGAGGCGGACTTGTTTCGCTTGCAGATTTTTGAATCTAATTAAATATTCTGGCGGGAAATCGTGGGGGGGGGGGGGGGGGGGGGGGCGAACACTGGACACGGCTGCGAAGGAGGCTAGGTTTTTGAAGGGTTAAATCGATGACAAAGAAAAAATCAAGGTATAAGCCGCTAGTGAGTTTCAGCTAGTCAGTGACGGTAAATCCAGGTTTCTGACTTAAGGGTGCAGAAAATCGCATTTTTGTCTATGCCATTTCGCAAAGCCATTCCGCCTTTCAACCTCGTACCCAGGGTCTTGTCCGCCTTTTACATTCACTGGACTGAATTGCACGAGTTTCCCTTCTCACATCATACTGGAAAAACATTTCCTTGATTATTTGAAAGACGATATGTATAATTATTAGTAAAGTATTGCAGATGTAGCTAAATTTTGTAATCACCTCTATTGTTCTTTTAACTTCTTTTGATTCAGTTGTCCTTGGTGATTCAGTCGTCCTTGGTGATTCAGTCGTACTACCATTCTGTTGGCCAGTGGTGGGACCTCCTGACTTTATAGTAGTGTCAGTGTGGTCTGGAGAATTGGTTGTGTTAACCTTGCTGGAAGGTGAAGATGTAGGCAACAGGACCCTAGTACTAGAAGCACTTGGTGACGGTGAGGCTGTGCTGGCATTCCAACTTGATACACTGTTAATTTTGGGAATAGGTGTTGCTTGCTGTGTTATTGAGCTCTGAGAAATTGATCTTGAAGGTTTAATGGGATCAACAGTAGATGTGTTTGACTGCTCTGCCGCTCGTCGTACGATATTATGTCTTTCATCAAACTTTTCTTCAAGATCATAAAACTTTTCAACCAGGTGATAGCTTACTGAAAACAATTAAACTCATGGTTAATTGATATATATAGTTAACATGGCAACCAAAAATTATAACAGGAGGGACAAGGACTGCCTCCTCCACAGGCACTATTGCATCATGGACAGGTCACACTGTTGAGAGGGCCTGCCAGATCCTGTAAACAAAATGGGGACTGATCCCATTATGCACAGCGAGACTAGGCCCTATAGTTTTGAGAGGGCCTGCAAAATCTTTCCGGCTGCTGTTCGACAAACGTACGTCCAAGTTCTTTTAACACTGTGATCCACCAGGAAGGAAAAAATATCTGCCGAACAAAAGCAAATTCGACGGTCAGGAAAGTACAGGTTTTTCTTATTGTTTTTTTGTTTATTTAGCTATCGAAGACTGTCAACTGACCAAGAGTTAATGAGATTTAATTTCGTTAAATTGTAGGCTATACTGTAGCGTAATTCAAGTTTCAGTTGTTGTGGAAACCGAAAAAGTATAAACCAAAGAGTCTCTGGGTAGACTAAAGTGTATTTTCGTTGATTATTCCGGCCGAAAGTTGACAAAGTTCAACCTTAATTACTTTTTTTAACAATTCCTTCATTTTAAAGCTAGGATTCGTATGTCATAAGTCTTCAACGTCCTTCAAAATCTTCGGATATAGCCATGGCTATTAACAATGGTAGTTAATTATGCAAATTTATTCCATGCCAAGTTTTGCCAAATTTTTTACAGGATCTTGCAGGCCCTAAATTCGGCGTGTGTGACCTGTCCATGATGCAATAGGGCCTGTGGAGGAGGCAGGGACAAGGATGGGTGAGAAGGTGTGTGAAAATGTAATGTTCACCAATAAATATACTAAAGTGCCCCTAACCCCAACCTCGTCCCCAGGGCCATTTGTAGAGGCTGGGCCAAGATGGCGGCCAAAAACAAAATGGCGGGAACAAATGGCCCTGGTGGAGGCTAGCTCAAAATGCGCAGTATATTGCGCATTTTGATAACCAGAACTCGGTCCTTTACACAGTAATTATACCTAATTACAGCTAATTATTGCATGGTTTGAAATATAATTTCCCGTGCCGTGGGCAGGAACAACCGACAAGGTCAAAATAAAATTTAAAAAAAACAAAACAAAATCAAACGGTCTGATTTACGCCATAAGCTCTTGACCAATCAGAGGCTGAGATAGCCTAGCCTCCACCAGGGCCATTTGTTCCCGCCATCTTGGCCCAGTTCCCTACAAATGGCCCTGGGTACGAGGTTGCCCCTAACCCCATTTTTTTGGTTTAGATTGAAAGTACCTCTAAAATTATGAAGAATATCGTTGAAAGTTACATATTTTTGTTCTTGCGTGTTATTGAAGTTTTTGTAATATGCAAATAAGGCATGTGACGACGTGAGATACTGTAAGGAAGTAGAATTGTGGAACATTTACGTGTATATTATACCATCAAACTTATACATTGAAATTTTTCAAAACTTTGCACGTATATACATGCAGATCACCAAACTAAAGAGGATAGTTTAAGTTATATCATCGCCATAGCAACATATTAGTTTCCAGATCTTTTAATCTAAAAATAGAACTATTTGCTTTCTCTGAAGTGTTGACCATTTTGGAGTTAGTAATAGTGGAGGAAAGTTCCACAAATCTGAAACGAAGCCTGCTATGGCAGAAAACAAAGATTATTCAGCGGGAAATTTAGAGGTCTGAAAACTAATTCGTTACTACTGTATGACGACTGAATAACTTGAACTCTCTTTCTCGGTTTAGTGGTCTGTATATACGTGCGAAGTTTTAAAAAAATTCAATGGTATAATTTTGATGATATACACGGTATTAAATGTTCCACAATTCTATGCAATTCTTATTTGCATATTACAAAAACTAGTGGAGAAAAGCAGCTTGTTTGGGTTTGATAGCAGGTTTAAAGATTTTTTTGAAAGATGTAGAAGGGAAATGGAGCCCACACGACAACCAATCAGAAACTCTGTTGTTTAAGTCTATGTTATATAACCCCAAAAGTATTTTTGTTTCAATTGAACGCACCTCTACAATAATGAAGACTGTCCTTAAAAGTTTGGTGATATCGTTTTCTGTTTTTGAGTTGTACGCAAGAAGTCCCCATGTGAGAAAACTCTCTCAACTCTCAGGCTGGCATGAAGCGCTGCTCAACGACAACGTATACTTCCAGACGATGCGCCTACGACTACTGACTGCAACTGTGTGGAAGCATACAGCGCCCAGCCGACTGCAGTGGAAATGTAGGTAGCATGCACAGTGGCCTCGGGTTCTATACAGCTGCAAAAAAAGTTGTTGCAGTAATCCATTCCTGTCTGAGCGCTCAGGAAGCATGTGGCAATGGGTCAAAATCCACGTCAGCAGAGACAATCACCAACAGACAACCGCGGCGAACAGAATGAGCAGATAAAAAGATAGGTGGAGCATTACTCTGAGTTTGTATAATCTTGTAAAACCGTGGTCATGCTTTTTTCAACCTGCCAGTGATGGAGACTCGACAAGCTGCTGAACAACTTGCTAAAACTATTGACTCCCTGTCCTGTGGCAAAGCGCGAAAGCACCACGAAGTGATGGCATTTCATCCAAGGCCATCAAATGTTGGAATGACACTTCATAATACATTCACTCCATAACATGTTGTGCCTTTGCTGGGAAGAAGATGCATGCAGTCCCTCAAGATATGTCTAACATGCAGCACTCTATCATCACGCTGTATACAGTACATGCTTGATCGCAGTGACTGCAGCAATAACAGTCTGACATTAATCGCATTATCAAAGTGAGAAACCTCTTTGGCTTCTAATTTGGCTTTGAAACTCATTCTGCTAAACAGAGTAGTTCATGTTTCTTATAACTGCCGTAGTGAGGTTTTTATGTCCGGATACCCTTCCTGGTGTCAACCTTTTCTGTCAGGGGAGAGCCCAAGAAGGCAATACCTGCAAGGCAGGAGGTGGATACATGCAGTTTATCGTCATGACCAGGATAGAGAGAAGTGGAGGAAACTGCTGTGGGGAGCCGCCGGCCAACCCCTGCGTAAGCGGGGATTGTTTTGTAGAGTATAGTTATGGTGCAAGCAGATTTGACATCATGATCTTCACAGTACGCACCAGCTTCAAGAAAAGGTATATCTATAGACCTGACTAAAGAGTTTGAGCAGTAAGCAGACCTGGTCACAGAGGATTTTTTACCAGTCACATTTGTAGTTTTTTAACCAGTGCAGGTTAGTTTACTCACTGAGCAACATGAGAATAATTGTCAAGAAAAAAATGAATGAAGAACAAGTTAGAAGAAAATACTATGAGGTTAATGAGTTAGAGTACATAGAAAAAGTATTAACTGTGCGTTATAATCACAGTTCAGACTTCGGTGATTTCCATAGTATGTGCCACAAGCTGTCACAATAAGACAAACCTGAAATGCAGGTGTTACATTTGGGAGAGTTTGCCTAATGCTGGTGGGGTTTCATGTACAGGTTGGAGTAGGACAGTAGTCAGTGTAAGCCCAGAGACATCCACTTACAGGGTTTTGAGGTACGTGCAATGATTATAATTATAGCTGCAACACTTTTCAACACAAAATAACTAATTTCCATTCACATTTTCAATTCACCAGTACAGATGGCCAGCAAGCAACAATACAATTGCCAGACAAACTTGATAAATTTTCCAGTCAATGACCAGTGCCAGCACTAATTTCAAGGCCTGGGTGCATCTCTCCATACCCCCAAATAACCCACTGGTATATAGACAGTACATGTACATAACATGTACAGACGTTGTATGCAGTCTGAGTTACATGTACCTCTAGTTATTCCTCCTCTAGTTATTATCATTATTACTTTTATTATAATTAGTATTACTGGTATGGTACTGGTACATGTATTATTATTGAATTATATGGATGAGGCTGAGTATAATATGAAAATTTCAGTGCAGGTATAACACTCTCTGAGGTCTGCATGATTCTAATAAATTAATCATTAAAATAATCATCTAGCAATTACTCAATATCATTTAAAATACTACCAGTAGATGAAATCAGTGAAAATAATTTGCTCTGACCACTATCAGCTAGCTTTACACCATGGTACAGGTAATCCCAGCTTTCTGTGAGCACTGACATCTATATTAATTTTTTGTCATTATTGGACAGTTGAAATCTTTTGTACAGTATGCACCTTTTTCCAAGCATTATAAATTTGAGCCTGCATGTTTATATGAGCCAAACTGATCCAGCTTCAAGCTAACCTGGCTGATTTCCAGCCTTAGTTTTAACTAGTAAGGCAGCCTGGTGGTTTACATTGTCATGTGATGTTTACAGTCATATATGATCATTACTTTTATTGAATTTTGTTATTGCTTTTGCAAGTATTTGCAAGTACAGTGAAACCTGAGTTTTGCGACCCCCATCGGCCCATGTTTTACGACCACCTGTCATATATGAGCGAACACCTGCCTTATGCGACCAGCGACTGCTTTTTGTGTCCCAAACAAGAAATTTACCTGTTATGAGCACCGTTTCATATTTAAAAGCTGGCACTATGTAAATAAAATACAGGACGGTGGGATGGATGATCCTGATTGGAAACAACATCTTGTGGACCGTGCGAAGAATGCGACGTTGGAGAAAACGAACAAGAAACTCCTGTAGTGTCAGTGCAAGCAGCTAGAATGGTTGCTGAGCTAAGGCGATTTGGCTTTAAGAATAATAAGCATGAGATCATAGACGCCATGCTTAACATCGAAACTATGATAGAGCAAGTGAAATTTGACAATTGCAAAAAAGCAAAGAAAGCAAAGCTCACAAATTTTTCTCTCCTTTAATGTAAATTTATTATATTTTTTCAGTGTACATGTCATACTGTACAGTAATTCTAACTTAAATAATAAAATAATTTGTTATCTTCAAGTTGGATTTGTTCATGTCTGATTGCTAACATTTCACCGTCTTCCCAAATTCAGATTGGCCATATAAAAAATCCGAATTTTTTATTTTGATGACATCATTCGAACAGCTGTCTGAATGACCACCTGTCATTAACGACCACTTTTACGTGGCAACTGGGGTGGTCGCAAAACTCAGGTTTCACTGTATTTAAGAGTTAATCAAAAAGCCATAAATTACATAATTTTGTTGTTATCAAACCAGAACATAGAATGATACAATATGTCAGAATATCTTTAGATTTATTTATAAACAAGTCATAAGTGTAAAAAAAAACCAAGTTGGAGGAATTTTATAGAGACCCTTAAGGCCCTGTTACACGGTGCAATTTATGTCATTTTGCAATGATTTGGATTTCGATAAAAGTGGGTAGACTGGGGAGAGGCTTGATTGAGTGCCAAATCATAACAAAATATTGCGAGACAAGTTGCTGAAGGGGTGTTACATGGTGCAACACTGAAACAAATTGCTGCAATCGTTGCAGAAAGTAGAACCTGATTCTATGTATCACGGTATTGCGATAACATGTTGCCTTAAAAATTGTCCTTAAAATTGACCCGTGTATTTGTGTCGAATAGACGCATCAGTTTTCCGAATATTACAATTTTGTAAAAGTTGAGCGGGGGGGGGGGGATTGGTTGCTTGTATTACTTCACCTTTATGAAATATAGATTGCAATTCTTATGCACACTGTGATTGGTCAGTTTATACCATGTGGTGCCTATAGATGGTATGCAACCAATCCCTTGTGATTCGAAGGACAAAGATATTTTTCACCATGTTGGATGAAATTATAATTGCAGATGATGAAAAACGTTTGTCAAATTCATCCAAGATGGCGACAATGACGTAATGAATGTGCTCACCAGCAATACTATTTGTCTATTTATAAACCTCATGACGCAATTTTGCCAATTTATAGTGAGTTTGGAAGTCTGAATTGGAAAGTAAATTACTTTATGTAAACACATAAACTTTCGAATTCTTCCATCTTAATACTCTCGTGTTTGCATCAGGTCATCGTCTTAGTTCTTTAACAAATACCTTTCATGTCCAGGCTGTCCAGCTGGCGACTAAATCTGATCACAGCAAATAAAATTGCCACAAAGCACGATCCCCCCAAGACGGAAACTTTGGCCATCGTCTGTCGAGCAAGGTCACTAGTGAGGAACTTGTCAACTACTCCAAACCTTCTCCAAGTACTACAGTGTAAATTTCAAGGAATATATGGACCGTATATACGCATATAGACATATAAATAATTAAATATTGATCGTGGTCTCATAATACTCAAGATTCTATCACACTCAATTAATAAGATCACAGGAATGTTGAACATTTCCTGTACGTAGGCTAAGTAATTTCCAGCGTCATGACGTCACACGATATTATGATTAATTCAAGATGGCGGCGAGATTGAAGTTGATCGGTAAGTATTAAAAGTAACAAGAAGTTAAGTTTAATTTGAATGTGATTCTAATTTTAACATTTTTAAGTAATATGCGCTTAGTCAGGTTCACTTCTCTTTTTTTTTTAAGACATTGGCGTAAATCTAACCGGTAAGAATCATTCATATTACTGTCGTGGCAATAGAAGCGTTCCTAAAATATCGTTGCAATATATTCCTCAAGTTGATCAATCATTTGATGAAAATTATTGCTAACTTCCTGTTTTGAATTTGATTGGTTTCTGGTTTTTAAACAACCAATAGATTACCAGGATTATTTGCCAAACACCAATCAAATTCAAAAGAGAATTCAAAACAGGAAGTTAGCAATAATTTTCATCAAATGAATTGATCAACTTGAGCAATATGTATTGCAACAATATTTTAGGAACGCTTCTATTGCCGGTACGATGTGTATGCGTAGGAGTGTGTTACGTACTGTGTTGTCCTGTTCTTAGGCAACAATAGGCAATGAACAAAACAATGCATGCCAGGAAGTTCTAATAAGTTTATAATTATTAAAAGTGTCTATATTTCTTGGTTGGTGGCCACGTTGAAGGAACTTTAACAAAAGAATCTGTTTTCCTCGACATGGCCACCGTATCTTTGTCTCTTAAATCTCAACTCTCAAGTAACTGATTGTTATGGCCGTAGGAAGCAGTTGGCAGCAGAATATGGCATTTCATAAACCTTCAGATTTCTGTAAATTCTTCCCCCAAAATGCTACCCTGGTCCCAGAGGTTCTATGCGTTCTATGCCACCCACTCCCTCCCCCCCCCCGAATGCTGAAAGCGGCAAGAGAACCTATGGTCGAAGACGCCACCAATCTCACTTTCATGTTGTAGTAATCTAAAACCCCCCTAACAGATTTCTTAGCCAATCAGAAAATGGGGGCAAGATCTGACCCTAGTCACTTCATTGGCTCGGAGCAATCAAAGAAACGGCCAGTTCGACCAGAGGTTCTCTCGCTGCTTTCAGCATTCGGGGGGGGGGTGGCATAGAACCTCTGGGACCAGCTAGGTACCAAAATACAGGAAATGGCATTCCGAGACACTAGATTTCAAAATTTTCTGAGGGGAGCATGCCCCCAGACCATTCTACACTTCTCAGTCCCACTAACATAAAATATCTTCCTAACTGCCTTGATTGCAAACCATCACTAGCAGTTCACAGCAGTGGTGGAAATTGCAGTGGGTTTGTGGGGGGCCAGAGAGGGGGGTATCCACCCCACTGTCTCCATGTCAAATACAGTAGCCAATTTGTTGGAAATTTCATCTTAAAAAGGCAAAAACTAGTCAAAATCCAATGCTAGAGACTACGAACTGTATATCTATTACTGGTAATCCTTTAACAATACTTGATTTAAACAACGGATTTAAATAACAGATTTAAACTTTTCATGAGAATGGTCTTGGAGACCATTGGGGGGGTGGGGGGTGACCAGCCCCCTTCACCCCCCCTCCCTTGACTATGCCACTGCTGAGCTACGGAAGCCGTTGCCAAGAGCTTGGCCATGAGTTCTGTATATATATAATGTGGTGATGCTGGGAGTAGAATTGGGCAATATACATTAAAAGTACATGTTAGAAAGCGACAAGATTACGGTACATGCAAATTGCATGAATGCAAATTCCCCTTCATGGGATACTTGCGATTTGCGCGCATCACGCCAAGAGTAAACGTTTTTCGTTTACACACTGAATACACACAAATAAACATGCCGGGCTAGTAGACCTCCAAAAACCATCATTTCAGCTATATCACAAAAATCTTCTTTTAATATTTATCAGATGGAACTAAAACTTGGCAAGGTAATGGGGTGTTGGCTTCTGCTTGTTTTTATCGTTTTCGTTTTTCAAATTAACGGTTTTTGGCGGGAAAATGACGTCACAAAGAAATCAGTTGAAA
This sequence comes from Paragorgia papillata, assembly GCA_035771165.1. Taxonomy (NCBI): domain Eukaryota; kingdom Metazoa; phylum Cnidaria; class Anthozoa; order Scleralcyonacea; family Coralliidae; genus Paragorgia; species Paragorgia papillata. Next base: position 2,007,102 of record JAWNZC010000406.1, read on the forward strand.
CTTGTTTTTGAAACTTTTGACACATTTTCTTCACTAATTTAAACATAACTGGTGTTGAAAGTTTAAAACTGAAATAATAAATCAAATACGTGCAGCCGTTAACGAGATATAGCTGTTTCAAATTCAAATTTGCCGCCATTTTGCAAAGTTTAATGTGCAATATCTTTTGATTGGATGAAGATATTTAGATTTTTATTTCAGTTGTAAACTTTCTATACTGTACAAGTTACGTTTAAATTAGGGAAGAAAATGTTTCAAAAGTTTAAAACCAGTTTCAACTGATTTTTTTTGTGACGTCATTTTCCCGCCAAAAACCGTTAATTTGGAAAACGAAAACGGCAGAAACAAGCAGAAGCCAACACCCCATTACCTTGCCAAGTTTTAGTCCCATCCGATAAATATTTAAAAAGATTTTTGTGATATAGCTGAAATGATGGTTTTTGGAGGTCTACTAGCCCGGCGTGAAAGATAATAATTATGAAAAATCTGACTGTCCCAACTGGGAATCGAACCCAAGGTCTCCGGATGAACGCATTGGCGCTCTGAGCACTGAGCTTTAAGACACGATTTGGACAGCCAGAGATTTTAATATTCAAACATCCCAGTTCCTCTCAAGTCTTGGCAGGAAGATATGTCATCTTTATACAGTGCCAAGAGTGGAGCCCCTCGAACTTCCGAAGGGTAGCTTGGGTATTATTATCTGGCATTATCCTCTAGGCAATAATGAGTTACGTGTACAATACACTGGCTGAGAGTATTGTTGTAAGGAACTCAACTGTCAGAGTCCGTACTAAACAGTACAGTAGTTGTTGACTCAGATAGCTTTTTGTTTTGTCAACCTTTAGATTTAGTGTTTAGAGGTATTTACCATGGAAAGCAACATCATCCAGGTAAGATTTTGTTATCTTTTCACTTGTTTTTAATTAGCTTCTAACTAAATAAATAATCGTAATTAAAATAGTAAATTATAGTAATTAATGTAGTAATTGATAATACATGTACTCATCTGGCTAAAGTAACAGCAGCAACAACAACAACATGCCACAGACTGTACATTCAGAGAAGTTGCTTTATATTTTGAGAAATTATGCTACATTTCAAAAAGTTATGTGACGTCCAGGAAAGTTACGCTACGTTCTGAAACGTTTTTGTTACGTTCTGAGAGGTTTTGTTACGTTTTCAGCAGTTTATATTACTCAGTTCTGAGTTACGCTACGTCCTGAGAAGTTTTGCTACGTTCTGAGAAGTTTTGCTACGTTCTGAGAAGTTTTGCTACGTTCTGAGAAGTTTTGCTACGTTCTGAGAAGTTACGCTACGTTCTGAACTTCTGAAAGGTTTTTACTACATTTTGAGAAGTTACACTTTGTTCTGAGCAGCGCAACTACTGGGTGGGTAAACCCCACGGGCCCCGAGCAAAAGGAATTAATTAGGGGCCTCGAGCATTTTGTGACGTCATTATTATCATGTCATGACATTATATTATTATCATGTCTTCCAACTAAGTTGCGTCACTGGTTATACGCTACGTTCTGAAAGGTTTTTCCTACCTTTTGTGAAATTACGCTACGTTCTGAAAGGTTTTTGGTACGTTCTGAGAAGTTATAACGCTACATTCTGAAAGGTGTTTGCTATGTTCTAAGAAGTTACGATACGTTTTCAAAGGCTTTTGCTACGTCTTAAGAAGTTACGTACGCTACATTCTGAAAGGTTTTTGCTACGTTCTGAGAAGTTAAGCTATGTTGTGAAAGGTTTTTGTCTATTTCTGAGAGGTTAAGCTATGTTGTGAAAGGTTTTTGCCTATTTCTGAGAAGTTAAGCTATGTTGTGAAAGGTTTTTGCTACGTTCTGAGAAGTTAAGCTATGTTGTGAAAGGTTTCTGCTAAGTTTTGAGAGTTATGCTAAGTTCTGAGAGGTTACATTACATTCTGAAAGTTTTTTTTGCGACTGTACATTCTGATATGTTATCCTACGTTCTGAAAGGTTTTTGCTACGTTCTGAGAAGTTTATACTCAGTTCTGAGAAGTTACGCTACGTTCTGAGAAGTTTTGCCTACGTTCTGAGAAGTTACGCTACATTCTGAACTTCTGAAAGGTTTTTACTACGTTTTGAGAAATTACGCTACGTTCGGAGCAGTTTTTGCTACGTTCTGAGACGTTACGCTACGTTCTAAGAAGTTAAGCTATGTTGTGAAAGGTTTCTGCTAAGTTTTGAGAAGTTATGCTAAGTTCTGAGAGGTTACATTACATTCTGAAAGTTTTTTTGCTACCGTACATTCTGATATGTTATCCTACGTTCTGAAAGGTTTTTGCTACGTTCTGAGAAGTTTATACTCAGTTCTGAAAAGTTATGCTATACGTTCTGAAACCTTTTTTGTTACGTTTTGAGAAGTTACGCTACGTTCTGAAAAAAGCATTTTGCTACGTTCTAAGGAGTTATCCTACGTCGTGAGCAGTTTATGCAGTTAAGTTCTGAGTGGTTATGCTACGTTTAGTCTTTCACAATACGACAAAATGCCCGTCTATTCTTACTCATTTTAAAAGAAGATATCAAGGTTTACTAGTTAAAATATGCATCCCAAATTCCGAGCAAAACAAAGCACAATTTGGGGACGCCAGTTTCTTCAAAACAACACAGGAATCATCAAAACAAAGATCAACAACGCTTACCCCGAACGCTCGATTGTGGCTTAGGCAGGTTCGTAAGGCGATAAAATCATTTGAAACGTCAACATAGTCATCTGAATGTGAGGATATGAAGAATTTGAAGAAAAGTTCACTAAAAACCTAAACAAGCGTACTCACGCCATTCGTGACATCACAATTTGCAACTAGGTTTCAACATCTCTCGAGCAAAGAAAAACGCTTTTCAGCCAATCGGCGGCCTGGAAACACCTCACATGACTATTAGTTTCCAATCCACTCATTTTACTATCCATGGTTACAGTAACTAGTTACATTTTTAAGTAACTGTTACTGAAACTAGTTACTTTTTCTGAAGAAGTAACTGTAACTATAACTAGTTACTTTTTGAAGAAGTAACTATATAACTAGTTACTTTTTTAAAGAACTGTACCTAGTTACAATATTTGGTTAAAAAATGTGACTAGCATAGTTACTGATATTCAGTTGAGGTTCTTGATAAAAATGGTTTTGATATAATAATAAAGGTACATTATGTATACATTTGACTATTTCTGCTTAGTGACAACTATATTTAGGCATTTAGCTGTAAAAACATAATTATGGTACTGGCATCTAAAAACCAGTAATTCCTAGTAACACAGACAAAGGAATGTAACTTTGTAACTAGTTACAAAATTTTTGAAGTAACTTTGTAACTGTAACTAGTTACTTTCTTTTCATTGTAACTTTTATCGGTAACTAGTTACTTTTCTAACGATGTAACTGTAACTAGTTACAAAAATTATGTAACTTTTACAGCACTGATGTTACTACAGTTACGCATGAATTCCATTTTGGTTGTACAACTAAGGTACGAACTTACCTGGATCTAAAATTGACAATCAGCTGACTTTAGAAGTAATAGATCAAACACGAGTTTGAGTGTTTAATCAGGGGTTCATTGGGTATCAAAACTCGTGCATGTGATGTGGTATACGTTCATGGATTGGGTACGATTCATGAATTATTAATGAGTTTAAGAAAGTTTATTATATGGCTGGGCTTGTTTTCGGGTCATTACGCCAAACGGCGCACTCTGATTGGTTGCTGAGAGGTCCGGAAAAAGCCGTAATGCCCTCTCGGCACTGTGAGAGGGCATTACGTCCTTTTTAATGACCTGCAAGTTTTGGCGGGAAAATTACTGAGTTGATTTGAATGAAAATAAAAGCGAATTAGATATATTCGTTGGAAAATTTTGAACAATAATACGTCCTGAAACATCAGTGTTTCTTTTTATAAAAACCTCTTATTTAAAAGCGCGAAAAATAAAAGCCTAACAGGTGTAAACATGAAGCGAACCGAACAAGCTCAAAAGTAAGAACTAAGGTGAACAACGACACCTGATCAAGACAAACGTAGAACTAAAAACAGATAAGAAAACAAACCAAAAGCCATATAATAAAAGGCTTATTAACCTCGTTTTCTCGGTCTGTACGGGAAAGTATTTGCCCTCGGGTTCTCTCGCACAAACCTCGCTCCTTCGTCGCTCGGTCTGTACGAAAACCTCATGAGGCAAATACTTTCCCGTACAGACCTCGAACTCGGTTAATAAGCCTTTAATAATCAGTGTTAAATTACATAACAACGGTAGTATTGCTAAGTTTAGCCTGGTGCAGGTCAGCATTTAGCTGTAAGTTATTTCACTGGTGTGCAAAGTTGCAAACCTCACACTCGGTCGATAAATGACTACCAACTGAGTAACAAAAAGTTATGTTTATGTTACTGAGTACAGGTAAGTACAATAATGTACATAGTAGTGAGTAATCTATTGCTTTCACTATTTATATTCTTTTTTCCACTGTCAGATGATTTTAATCACGTATTGAAAAAAGCAGTTGATATTGGTGTAACTAAGGTATAACAAACTGAAGAATCAGTTTTAACAAAAAGTATTGTAATAATTTGAATTTTTAGTTATCATTATTAAACATCAATCATCATCATTACTATCATCATCATCATCATCAATAATAATCATTATTTATCATCACCAATTATTATCAATTATTATCATTTATTATGTAAAATAGAGTGGTTTATTGATTTATCCACCACTAATAAAATCAATAATCTCACATGTGTGATTATATTCATGATAATCTCGCATGTGTCGATTATCATGAAACGCGTTAGAGTATACTGCTCTATTTTTGTTGGGCAATAGGACTATTTGTTTATATAATAAACAGAAGAATACATGGATGTTTGGAAATATGAAATTATTTCTTGTGTTGACCAAGATATCTCCCTGGTCAACACTCGAAATAAATCTCATATTTCCGCACATCCATGTATTATTCTCTATTTATTATCACCATAACAAATCATTGTCAATCATCGTCAATAACTTGTAATTATTATCATTATCAATCATCACTATTAATCATTATTATCATTAATCATCATTGTCACTATTGTCAATCATTAGTTTTAGTCATTATCAATCACCATTATGGTTATTATAATTATATCATGATGTTTCCCATTAAAATAGTTATTACATTTCTGGGTACTTTTCAGATGATGATAACTTGTGGGTGTTCAGATGATATCAAGAATGGACTTGACCTTAGTAAAACAAGCGGTACTGTGATGTTAGATTTTTGTCAGATTTTTTTATAGTTGTTGATCACATGTAGGAGCAAATAAAGAGGATACGGAGAAGATATATATTTTATGTTTGATTTTTGAGCTCAGCACTGCAATTAAAATTTTCTGTTACAGTCAAACCTATTGACAGCAATGTTGACTTGCAAGCGGTACACGGCGACTCCTTGGCAAGTTGCTCAAAATTCCCATTTTAAATATCGAATTTCACATAACATGAAGTTTACTTAAAGTTAGTTGTTCTGACTTTCAATAGAACTTCATATTATGTGAAGTTTGATATTTAAAATGTGGTGCAGGTCCAGGTGCATGTACAGATACATTGCAGGTGCATGTCCAGGCGCATGAACAGGCCAGTTACAGGTACTGGTATATGGACAGGTACAGCTATATGGACAGGTGCAGATATATGGACAGGTGCAGGTATATGGACAGGTGCAGGTATATGGGCAGGTGCAGGTATATGGACAGGTACAGCTATATGGACAGGTGCAGATATATGGACAGGTACAGGTATATGGACAGGTGCAGGTATATGGGCAGGTGCAGGTATATGGGCAGGTGCAGATATATGGACAGGTGCAGGTATAAGGGCAGGTGCAGATATATGGACAGGTGCAGGTATATGGACAGATGCAGGTATATGGACAGGTGCAGGTATATGGACAGGTGTAGGTATATGGACAGGTGCAGGTATATGGACAGGTGCAGGTATATGGACAGGTGCAGGTATAAGGACAGGTGCAGGTATATGGACAGGTGCAGGTATATGGACAGATGCAGGTATATGGGCAGGTGCAGGTATATGGGCAGGTGCAGGTATAAGGACAGGTGCAGGTATATGGACAGGTGCAGGTATATGGACAGATGCAGGTATATGGACAGGTGCAGGTATATGGGCAGGTGCAGGTATATGGACAGGTGCAGGTATATGGACAGATGCAGGTATATGGGCAGGTGCAGGTATATGGGCAGGTGCAGGTATAAGGACAGGTGCAGGTATATGGACAGGTGCAGGTATATGGACAGGTGCAGGTATATGGACAGGTGCAGGTATATGGACAGGTGCAGGTATATGGACAGGTGCAGGTATATGGACAGGTGTAGGTATATGGGCAGGTGCAGATATATGGGCAGGTGCAGGTATATGGACAGGTGCAGGTATATGGACAGGTGCAGGTATATGGACAGGTACAGCAATATGGACAGGTACTGGTATATGGACAGGTGCAGATGAAATAGCTTTCATTCTATTCCTGGTTGCTACCCCGTTGCTAGGGAGGAGATGGATTGACCAATCAGGTGCGAGATTGGTTGAAAGCCGTATTATCAAACAAAATCATTTGAAAGTTTACATGTTTGATGTTATGGAAGAAAAACGCTCACATGCTTCCTGCGAATTAATTTAGTTTGATTATTATTAATTTAGCAACGATATATAACCAGTAAAACGTGTTATTTCGTAGTTTTTTTTACTCTCGATAAACTTGCCTACATCACAAAACTCGTAAAAATACAACAAAAACTGTCAATAGCTTAATTATGAAACACTTTATGTACCTTTGATAGTAAAATATGAATAATGTTAGTTGACGATTTCAAACTGTTTGCTTGTATTTTCTTTCTGTTTCCTAGTGGTATTGTTTTACGACCTTTTCAACTCCCCCGGTTAACTCTCACTACTCTTAAGCCCGCAAAGAGTACTGGACAGGGAGTAGTAAGATGGCGGATCTGGCTTCAAAATTTTGACTGCTGGACAGAAGGAATGCGCTATCCAGTATATATAGAGATCAGTGGTCTCGACCCCCGGTCAAGTGACGTCCTCTTGACGTCCACGGCCTGTTTGCTAAATGTGTCTATTAACACAGTGCAAGAACGGTAACTGCTTTGCGACTTCAGTTTATAAAATCTACCAGTCGCGATCCGCTGACTCTTTCTTGCATTTCAATCAGAAATCGGCTAATAAGCTAAAATCCCAAATATTTTAATAGCATAGATACCTGTTTGTGTTTGCAGTAAAATGTTATTTATGCAGAATTTATAAAATAGTTTGCCTTTTACGTACGCTGTGATTGGTTAATTACCATGTATATATCAGGCTATGCAAACGTTAGCCATGGCTGTTTAGAATCCTGAACAATGGATTCATAGGCGTAGATTCCCTCTTCTTTGTTAAACTTGCTCATTTTTTCTTTGTGTTCATCAGATGATCTCTACTGTACAGTGGGCTGTCATCCAACCAGATGTAACGAGTTTGAAAAAGATGGAGATCCTGATGGTTACTTTGATCGTCTACTTGATGTAATACACAATAATAAAGAGAAAGTGGTAGCAGTTGGAGAATGTGGACTAGGTCAGCTTTATGATACGTATTTTTATTAGGAATTAAAAAACACGTGAGTAACAACACACACTGTGATTGGCTACTTGCTGCGTGGTGTGTGCTGTTACCAACCTCGTCCCCAGGGCCATTTGTGGGGGCTGGGCCAAGATGGCGGCGAAAAAGAAAATGGCGGGAACAAATGGCCCTGGCACAGGCTGCAAAAAAAGAGCCATATTTTGGCTAATTTTTGACTCGGACCCAGTCTTCACTAAGTTTATCGCGCCTAGTCAGGCTCAATTTTTTCTGAATAGTTAGTTCAGCTTGACTGACCCAAACTGAAAACAATCAAAACATTCACACTCTAAATTGCCGTCCCATGGACTTCGTTGTATGGCAGCCAGGGCACAGAGACGACACGACCCATCATTACATATTCTTCCGACGTTTTTACGGGTGTTTCGCCAGCTTTCCTCACATTTTCATTCATTTTGAAGTTGTTTTTAACAGCCGGCAATTCTGGTATCACTTATTTAATATAATCACGATCGGAAATGGCGGCTGTCGAGGCTCGCGAAATACGGGCTGACCCGTATTAGCTACGCACGCGTAGAACGAATATCTTGCGTGTAAACGTCATCAATACACGGCCGACAACTCACTTGAGCCAGCACGCACGTGGACTGCGAACTGCCCCATGAAAGTGGCCGATTTTCTATGCGATTTCCGATCGTGTTGAGCCCTATAAACAAATGCCCGCGAGTTAGCCTGCCGCCGCCTTGTTTTCACCAATCAGAATACCTAAAACATCCAATGTTATCTCGACCAATCAGATGTGGTGATAGCTCAGCCTGTGCCAGGGCCATTTGTTCTTGGCCGCCATCTTGGCCCAGCCCCCACAAATGGCCCTGGGGACGAGGCTGTGCTGTTACATCTCTTTTACCGTTGACCCTATAATACTGAAGTCATATGCTGCATTCTGCAAATTATTTCCCCCGACTAATATTTTCAACGATTGTTCGTCCGTCAAAACTTTCGTTCGTTCGTTTGCTTGTTTAGACATTTCTTTAAATGTTTCTGTCAGAATGTGACATAATAGCTTATAATGTATATTTTGTTTCTGCCGACGATTGTTTGTCCGTCAGAATGCTGTAACTGGCCATACGGCTGGACCCTGATCACGAGAGCTGGCTATGTCATTGTCCATGGGCTATATGGATGGTCGACCAACTCTGTATTTAGAATCCAGTCATTAACAAGCTCGATATCATCTCAGTTGCTGGGGTGATGGCCTATATAGCCAAGATAAACACGACAGGGACGAATGCATCAGTTTACTTCCATTTTTCACTTTTCAATGTTTACCGTGATGTCGCATGCGGAATAAAATTTTGCGACTCATCATGTAGTGCGCTGAACTTTGTTTTATTTTGTAAGTCGATATTTCCTGCAAGTAGCCACGTTCTCTTATGCGTAAAAAATTATAACATAATCACAGACACCTTTAATTTATGTAGGCTGGCTATACACGTTGGCATTGTAGCTTCAGTGCATATAAACCTGTCAAAACACGCTGGGCGCCTTCTATTCTGCTTGTGAGTTTGATCCTCTCCCTTCGTCCGTCCGTCCGTCCGTCCGTCCGTCCGTCCGTTCGTCCGTCCGTCCGTCCGTCCGTTCGTTCGTTCGTTCGTTCGTTCGTTCGTTCGTTCGTTCGTTCGTTCGTTCGTTCTTTCGTTTGTGTTGGATCAATAGCCACCGCATCGCCGTTTATGGCAGGATCTGGTTTACCGTTACTTTTGGGTGGCCGTTACACTGGAAGGAGAATTACTTTCACAATATGGTAGTTCATTACAAATTAGGAATTAGCGAGAATTTGAAAATTTACTCAAAAACTAGAAACGTAATTAAGAAAACACCGCTCGTTTCCCTGTATGCATGACTACATGTAATATATACAATACTAGTGGTTACCCGTGAAAAATTCACGGTCTTGAAAAAGAACATGTTTTTAGGAAGGTCTCTTTGTTTAGAGACACAGGTAGCGGCAAGCTAGATCAACATAGGAGTGTTGAAGTGACTGGATCGGGCTCCCTGTGGCCATATAGAGTCAAGAGTCATGCACTCATGTGGGCCGTGTGGCACAGCTTCGGGTTTGATTCGGTTATTTTGTATTTTCTTACTTTCGAAATTAACATAAGAAACGTTATTACAACTTCTTCTGTCACGTTTCGTGGTTACATTACTTTTTTTCCGCTCTGCAAAAAGCGAAGGCGATGGTTGTGAGTATTGGGCTACTGTGGTCATAATCCAAAATGGCCGCCAAGTTAGCGATGGGTGAAAGCCATACACCCATTGCATACTGTCGAACTTTAGGCTTAGTTTTGGTAGTGGTTTAGTTTGAATGGGCCCGGTGGTTTCTAGCTTTTCCGCGGATGGATGGATGGACGGACGGACAGACAGACAGACAGACAGACAGACAGACAGACAGACAGACAGACAGACAGACAGACAGACAGCCGGACAGACAGACAGACAGACAGACAGACAGACAGACAGACAGACAGACAGACAGACAGACAGACAGACAGACAGACAGACAGACAGACAGACAGACAGACAGACAGACAGACAGACAGACACGGCTATTAATATATAGATGAGCGGCCGAAGACGAGCCATTGTGAATCCCATACAATTTGGATGCGAATATTGTATACGACTTATCCAATTTACACATCTAACTGTTCAGGTTTATCAACAATCTTTGAGATATATAAGCTGTTTAAGGTGGCTCCCTATAGTTTCAATAAATACGTGCTATTTCATACGCTCATTATCTAATGTTATTCACAAGTTTAAAAATTTGTTAGATAAATACTAAGTAGACCTTACTATAGCAGAACTATGGCAGATATATAATATCTATCAAAAAGTAAAATTATTTGCTGTTACCATGGTAATAATGACGTTGGAACTTTGGTATATTTTCAAATATTGCATAATTGAAGCGGCATGTCTTCAGTTTGCTTCGGTGAAATTTTTTAAAAATTGCTGAGATGATAGATACTGTTGTGGAGAATATCATGCACAAAATCAGAGAGAGTTGTATGGGCAGATTTTTCGCTATAAAAATTATCGATTTAAAAACGTTCTGTCTTATGAAAATTTTTAAAAATTATGTATACTTTAGAACTTTTTATAAACTACTTATTTACAAAATTTTAGCAAAATTCACCGAAGAAAACGTCTACAAGTCTAACATCTATGTCGACGCGGTCATAGATTTTCGAATCGACAAGATCGCTATTTACGCATGCGTAGCGATACTATTTCTAGTCACCAGTCCCCAATTGAAATTACCGTAGGGAGCTACCTTAATTAAGCTGAGAAAATAGCGCTCCGTCGTGATGACGTCACTATTTATGTTTGTCCGCTTTTTCCAATAATCCTTGCAGTCCGAACAATAGATAATGGCTCATTTACAATAATTTGAAAGTCAATTTTGGTTTGTCTGTCCGCATTTTGTGCTATAAATAGCAGCTCGACGGTACGCTATTGATCGGAAAGTTTATCCAATTTACAACACCTTATTAGAAATTAATTTCTTTAAAATTTTCTTCATGAATTATTAATGAGTTGGATGGTAATTAGTACTTATATTGACCGAGCGTGAGGACTGTACTAGTGAAATATCGGACCGACGTTTTTAGTACGGACCGAGCGAGCGCAGCGAAGATACATCAAATGAAAGCTTAACACAATTTTTAACAACATACCTGCGCGATATATTTCTACAATGAGTAGTTCTGAAATTATTATCCTTCTTGTTGCATGTATACTGACATGACTTTAATTTTGTTTGTAAAGGCCTGGCCAAACGCTTTCAACATCGCATTCAACATCATTCAACATTGTTGAACGATGTTGAATAATGTTGAAAGCAAGAGTGGCCAAATGAATTCAACATCGTTCAACATTCATGAATGACAATTAAGTGAACGCGCGGGCTACCACAAAAGCTGGAATCGACAATATCCCGCATGGCGCATGTCTCTGTTCAACAAAGTTGAATGAAATGTGGCCAAATGCGTTCAACACCTTTCACCATTTTGAGAACAATAGAAATGTTGAACGCGTGTTGAACGAAAATTTGAACATGTTCAAATTTCGTTCAACATCATTCAACACCATTCAACAACGTTCAACATTAGACTATATGTAATTGTAGAGTGTTTAACCATTTGTTGTCGGTGGGTTCTCGCCGAGAAAAATCTTCTGACGTTGGTTAGAGTAAAATATACGAGACCTGAGAGTCTCAATGGCGCCCAGCAGTAGTTAATTGTTTCGCGTTTTGATGGTATTCTATTTAACCGTTGCAGATTATGATCGATTGCATTTCTGCCCCAAAGACACGCAGTTAAAGTAAGTAATATATACTTTTCTGGTATTTCTACTGAATATTACGACAATGAAAGTTCACATTATTGTGACTTAATGCGCAATGAGACGTACCCGTGCTTAATGAGTATCTTCATATGTGATAAAGACACGCTCGAAGTTTTCGATAAATCTCTGGCAGACTGGCTGGATTTTACGGCTCACGCAAGCTCAATCTTCAAGATTTTTTCGTCAATGAACTTACGAAATGGTTCGTTTGTTTATTTCGACCTTTGCATTTTTAGGTATTTTGAGAAGCAAATGGACTTAGCAGAGAAGACGCGATTGCCGATGTTTCTTCATTTACGGAATGCCCATAGTGATTTCTCTGGCAAGTAAAATTGTACTTCTTTGCTTGACAAGAAAACACAGTGTGACCTAGACCCCGTTTAAACTAGAGCAAAAGTAATCCGAAACGAATCCGGAACGTTTTAGTATACCAGATTCGTTTTGCCGTTTACACACAAAAAAATGAATCCGGAATAAAAACTTTCCGGTTTGATCACGTATCCGGAGATTTCGAATCCGGAAAAAAATGTAGAAACTTCGTATCCGAATACTTTTGAATCCAAGACAATACGTAGTGTGAACGGTTATTCCGATGAATTCGGATGCTCTTCCGCTCGTAGTCATGTGAGGTTGCGGTGGAACCAACATGGCCAACATTATTAACTGAATTAAAGGAATTCCGAGTTTAGTGTAAAGGGCCAAATCTGCGAATACTGTTGTAGTGTAAACGACTAACGAATCCGAATACTCGGTACGAAGTGAATCCGGAAACATTTACGAATCCGGAAACTTTTGCTCTAGTGTAAACGTAGTCCTAGTGAGCTTTAGATATAACTAGAGTAATATATGCTAGTCATGCATAGGACTGAAGTACGTATAGTTTCAATTTCCTGCGCGATCTTATACGTAAGTTTTCGTCCTCTGGCCAGCTTAGACCACGTGGTATATACGTACTTCAATCGACGAACGAACGAACGAACGAACGAACGAACGAACGAACGAACGAATGAATGAATGGTGGGGTCATTATGGTATGTGTGACTGTATCTGTAATTGCTCTTTATTTAGTTATTTTTTTAATTTGAATTAAAGTTCATGAGTTGTTTGTTTGTCCATTAATTTTTCAGATATTATTAAACGAAATAGAGATCGAATAAGCACTGGTGTGGTAAGTTACTGATGTACGTTAAAAGAGTATTGTATGGTCATTAAATGAATCTATTAAGGTAGCAATAGGGGGGAAAATGTCAAAAATCTCCTCTTTTTTTTTCTACATTTTTAAACTAGTGCGACATCTGTCAGTGACAAAAATTTCGAATTCAGAAATGTTTTTCTTCCAGGCGAAAAACGAGTTTTTTACTTCAAGAGGCGGGACTAATTACTCAACACGGAAACCTTCCAGATGCTTTTTCTCCGCTCAATTTTTCGCCAAAATTTGTGTTTTTCAACAGTTGGAACTTCGCAGCGTTTCAATATTTTTCGCTGAAACTTTTGGCAATTATTATAAGTAATAACATGACTTGAGGGAAATTAGCGATTAAATTTCCCGCAGCCAAGTGAAGGTTTGTGAAAGCGGCCCTCGGACTTTTACAAATCTTCCCGAGGCAAAGGGGAAATTTAATCGCTAATTTCCCGAAAAGTCATGGTATTAGTTTGTAATATTATGATCGCCGAGGAAAACTTTGAGAATCTTACCGACAGGAAATTTACACGAGAAGTTGCATCTAATTTCCCCGTGCATGTTGATGAGGGAAAATAATTATATGCAAGCGGAAAATTTAGAAGAAGACAAAGGATTTGTTTGTCTTCTAATTCTCCCTCATCAACATGCACGGGAAAATTAGAAGACAAAGGAAAAATTTCCCTCTTGCATGAGCAATGAGGGAAATACGAGGTTTACATTCCCTCGAAGAACAAAAGAATCCGAGGCGATCATGTTATTACTAAGTACATACTCTTAACTCTTCTACAAAATGGTGTCGGCGATTTTTTATTAGTTGCATCATTTTGATTTTATCCCGTTTTGAATTAACAAGTTGTGAAATATATTGTGACTACAACGTAAATCGTTAATAAAAACCGAACGAAACAGAATTTCAAAATCGCCGACACAATTTTGTAGATAATTTATCAGTGATTACAATGATATAAATTTCAAAACTATATATTAAATTCCAAAGAACTTTAAACTCTTGAAGCCAACAACCTTATTTTTTCTTTCTGTAAATACAACGAATAACCATTATATTTTCCATAATTTTATAATCGTCTTCCGTGGTTAATTGGCTTTAAATTGGTATATCATGATACGTTGGGATCACGTTAATAGCGGCGCGATGCCAGCTGTTTTACGAAACGATACTGGATATAACCCTATTGCTCCCTTAATTATATATACCCTTCTGTAATCAGGCCCAAATGCTGCAATTTCATTGGTTTAGGGGAGTGCGATTTGTGCATTAATCGCGTTCTTGCTAGCTGTAATCGCACACCTGCTCCAGCCAATGAAAATCAAGCTAGCTATCAAAATTATCCAATCACAGTTCGGCACCTAAGCTGTAGGATTTTCCGGGATTTTTCAAAAAATTAAAAAATGGAGAATTTTAAATATTAAAATATAGAATTTAAATTTGTATTTTTTGTATACGTTTTGAAAACAGTGTTGTGTCCCCAGCAAATTAAAAACAAAGTATTACCCAGATTGGCACTCCCAGATTGGTATTTCTTAAATATTTTAGTCAGTAAAGTAGCAACACTCGGTGAAAATTATGTACACCACAGTACAGTAAGCTTTTAATATAACTGAGTGTGTTTATAAATACATGCGTATAAACACGCTATAAAGTAAAGACAAACAGCATTAAATTACTCACATTTTTGGTTCTTGTCATTCTTTATCACTAACTCCCGGTTTTACCTCACATATAATTGTATGAACTCCTCATAAATTCACTTTATTATTAAAAAAACTCCTTTCCGAGTCTCCGTAAAAAAAAGAAAATGGCCGCCTGAAATTTGCATTTTTTGCGGGCCATGTTGAGAGGTCTAGGTCTAGAACCCAAAAGTTGGGCTACTATGAAGTATTTTCTGTCGAAAACAAAGAAGACGAGGACATATCTGATTACAGAAGGATATATAATTAATGGGTAATAGAACGAATTGAGTCGTGCTATTAATGCCAAATCATACTCGTGATTTACAAATCAACCTCCCGCTTCGCGGTCGGTCGACTTTGTAATCACTCATATGATTTTGGCATTAATAGCACTCCTCGTCGTTCTATTATCCATTAATATTACGCCACAAGTCAATTTGAGCTGTGTATTCAGATCTTTTGAATACTGTTGTGAATCCCTATAGCCCACGGACGCTTAACGTGCCTATACAACGAAATTTTCAAGTTGGAGAAAATAACATTAAAGTAAAGTTTGAGATTACTTCTTTCGATTGTGAAAGTTTCAGGGGCGAATAATTAAAGAAAGTATGTTTGTTTAGCGTTTGAAAAACGGGCTTTTGGCCCAAAAGTTGAGACATATTTTATTCCACAACTAATGACATCACTATAGGATCTACATAAATTCTTATTGTTATCGAACAGACTGTTCAAAACACTCTTTAGAAAACTAAACTCTCGTGGTAAAGTGTTTACAAAGGTGTGTAAAATTTATTCATACCAAGTTATTTGTTTTAAAATATACATAGTCGAAGCCGTATCCAACTCAATCGTCTTATGAGTAATTGAGGATATACTGTCGATTTTCGACAACTAAAACATGTTCGTGAATAGTTCACTTATGAAATTCGAAGTTTCTAACCACAAAATGAACGACAAAATCCCTTTATTTTCTCGTTATGTACACGCCATTGCGGCAAGAGTTTAGAAGGCAATCAGAATTTGGGGTCTGGGTCGAGTGATGTCATTACCTGTGCAACTATGCCAACTATTTTAACGATGTCTCGTTTTTTAGGGGGAAAAGCACGGTTTCAAACGCTGAATAAACATACTTCCATTTAATTGTTCGTCCTAAAACTTTCGTAGTCAAAAGAAGCGATATCAAACATTACTTTAATGTTATTATCCCCAACTTTGAAATTTCGTTGCATAGACACTTTAAGGATGCTCAAGGGAAGCACGGGTGGCGTGTGCTGTTAGGGCGCCGCCTCTCGCCGCTGTAGTTAAGCCCAGTTGGACGGGGTTAATACTTGGATGGGTGACCGTCTGGGAATAGCCCCGTTCTCGAATTTGAATTTCATGTGAGTAGAGTTTAGTTGGTCTCTCCTGTGCTTCGAGGGTTTTTCGCAGGGTTCTGCGGTTTTCCTCCCTCCGTAAAATCAACACTTATATAAATGGCTTAGCTTATGTCGTGCACTTTTAACATGAGCCTCTGGCTCGGATGATTGGGCGACCACATCCTGTGCTTACGACGTTAAATAAATCGTTACTCATTTGCATGCTTTTCCGCATGCTCAAACTTTTTTAAGACGTCTTAAGCATCTGGTCAATCAGTCAATCAAAAGCTCTGTTTATCTCTTTCTTCCATTCCCATCTCTTCACTCATTTCATCCTCTCGTTCTTTTTTTTTATCCTTTTTCTCTTTTCCATCTTGTCTTCCACCATCTGATCTTCTCTCTCCTTCCTTCCGCCCTCTCTTTCTTTCCGTCCCATCCTTTCTCTTTTCTCACCTTTTCTCTTTTCTAATACTCTCATCTGATAACTCGGTTTTAATGACTAGGGTTACTTATTCCGTGCTTATTAAATCCAATCGCCCAATGGTATATATATATATATATATATATATATATCTTATTAGATGTTTTGGTGTTTGTACTCGTTGTTTGTATTTTGACTTGCCCTGCGGGCTCGTCAAAATACGACACAACTCGTACAATATACTGCGATACTACACACCAAAACATCTTATAAGAGATTTATTATACAACTGCTCTGATAAACAAGTTTTTATGGAAAAAGAAAACTCTAAAAAGGCCAGAGAAGTAGCGTGACTTGCACCAGGACAAAATAATAAGCATACATGAAGTAGTCTCCCGTGTGATAAATTTGATTGGCTAACAATCCAAATAACCAGTCCAAATAACTAACTATCCAATCTCGTTCCCAGAGCCCACGTTCCCCACCCGGGAAACGAGAAACTCTGGGATAATCCGTTTCAAATCGTTACGTTATTGGCTGAATGGTGAGCTTGAGTTGGTCTGAAGTGACCGTAAGAATAGAATTAATAGAACCAAAATAACAAAGATGTCGGACGACAAGACTCCAGTGAAGACGTTGCCGCGATCGATATCTTCGTCGTATGTGTGTAGATGCTGTAATTCGAGCTTCGCCAGCAACCCCATTGTCTTATTTGAGGAAAAGTCAAACAAGGAGAACATACTATCCAGATTCCGCTCGGATATTTACGCATGCGTACCTCAACCGGAATAACAAGAATCCTGTGATTTGAAACGGATTATCCCAGAGTCTCTCGTTTCCCGGGTGGGGAACGTGGGCTCTGGGAACGAGATTGCTAACTATCCAAATATCACTGTGTATTTGCACTCATTTTTAGCGTTATTTGGACAGTTTTTAATGCAGTTGTATAATAATATACCTATAGTGGGTAACTAAACTTTTGGGTGTCTTTACTTTTTAAAGATTTAAACTTTTACTACAACACTATTTTAATGTTATGTCAGAAAACATTGTTATATTATTTTCTCAGATGTAAAAACTAATTCGTGGATATTTTGCACTGATATAAATTTTACCTAAACGAATACTCTATTTTGTATAGCGCTTTAGTGAAATTTAATTTCATTTATCAATTCAAAAAATCGAGATTTTAGCAAGTCGGGCAGGCTCGGCTCTCAAATAGACACAAGATAAAAATTAACAATAAGTAGTGACAAAGTGGGCGAGTCCGGATACAGGGGGGGGGGGGTGACTGGGGTGATCACCCCCCTTCCCTGTCCCAACCAAATGACCAATGCAGGATTATACAGCGATACACTAGCAGCTGTTTATACAAATCACAACAGTCACTCGTGTGTAAAACGTGCATAAATTAGTGTATAACAATGCTTATTGATACAGGCCGTAGCTATGGCCTCTCCTTTGCAATAAGATTGGACATCATGATACGCTAATATCTTGTAAATTTGAAACCCCAATTTTAAAACAGTAAGAATCACGATTATATAGACGTATTGTATACAATCTCAATCTGAAATCTGAATATACATAGTAATTTTGGAACATAAACTTATAAAACATATCCCCATGAGTCCACGACAATGACGACTTGTCCTTGTATGGTATGGTGTATTCATATATTTGGGTATTTTGTTTGGTAATTTATATCCTTCAAAACTCTTTCAAATCCCCCTCAAAATGCAGGAAATGCTATTTCAGAGACTCTAAGGGGGAGCATGTCCCCCGGACCCCCCTGGAAGTTTGTCGCACCTTCGGCGCTCCCCTGGCCCCACGTAGTAAGTATTGCCTGTTTTGCCCCCCTCCCGCGCTTGTTAGATATTCTGAAAGAAACAACTGAGCGCCTTATAGTCACCCCTTTGCAAAAATCCTGTATCCGCCCCTGGGATACGTGGGCTGTCTCCGTGCAGGCTAGCCTCCATATGAACACTCCGTTAGGCTTACTGTAGTTGATTTTTGTATAGGCTCATTGTTTTACTGGCAGTAAAGAAGAGGCACAGTCTCTTATCGATCAAGGACTCTATATTGGAATAACAGGATGGTGAGTCGCTGTGTTTGGGACTAAAAATTATTCATTCTCTTTGTTTTGCAAAAATAATTATTTTGTTTAAAGGACGTCGTCTTTGAGGTTGACGTCGTAGATCTTAAAATCCCTAATATTGACGTCACAGAATGTCTGATCTAGTAATGACTTTCAGTATATTGCAAGTAATATTTGGCATTTCATTTTAATGCCATTAACATACGTTCATCGACAGTGATTTTATTTCTTTTAGCTCTTTAAAGACGGAAGACAATATAGAAGTTGTAAAATCCATTCCGACAGAGAAGCTCATGATCGAAACAGGTTAGTTGCTGAAAAGCTTGCTTTATATAGGCCCTTGGTCACAGCGTGTAAAGAACAAAATTAAAAAGTAGGACAGGAGACGAAGTCGAGTGTAATGACTGTTGTTCTCACGTCTTCTGTGATCTATTAAGCCCCGCACAGACGACCAAGTTTTCCCTGGCAAGTTTTTCCTTTCCAAGTTTTATTTGTTCGTGTGTACGACACAAATTGACAAGTTTTTCCTCGACAAAGAGCCTTGTTCAAATGTATCAAATGTAGGTCTTTTCTTGCTTTGTCTGCCAATCTGCTGGTTTTGTTCTTTAAAATAGCTAATCCGTCATCTCGATAAAGGCCAATGTTTTCTTTGGCGAACTTGTTTTTAAGGTTGCTAAGTATGAAAAGGCCGACCAATTCGCATACCTCGGCGCCATCATAGCTGCCCATTGTTACATCAAATAAGTTTTGGCTGTCCTTTTTAATCCATGTTTTTTTCGGTTGAAAAGTAGTGATTTTCGTGCGTGTTTAACAATGGAAATGTCTTGCGTGTTTATTTTTGTCAAATTTGCGGCCCATGATAGAGCTCGGTCTAAAAGATCTTCCGAAATTGATGGGTAAAAGTCGACAATATCAAATGGAATAAAAGTGTGTTTGTTTTTTTCGCTGATGTTTTTAAACCATTCAATTACTTTTTGCGTGTTTCTCCATTGGTTTACCTGTGTGATTTGTCTTAAATCTGAATTTATTTTGTCAAGAATAGTTTTACTAAGTTTTCCTGATTGGCTTTTAGTTGGGTTTATCAATCGGCATGTTGGGTTGTTTTCGAAATGTTCCTTGTGTCTTTGAGTGAAATAAAAGCTTCGCGCTTTGTAGTTTGTTCGATTTTGTCACTTATACAAAGTTTGGTGGCGATATGTTTTAGTTCTTGATCAATTTCTTTTACTGTGTCCTCTGATCCATGCTTGTATGTTTTTGTTATGTTATCATGCAAAAGCTTATTGTATGTTTCGTAAATATTTCTAGTTTTATCTGCGATGTTAGGTGACGATTTGATTTTCTTTAAATCATTTGCCAAATTTTGTTGGAAGTGGTTGTTTATTTTGCGAAATTGAATGTTTTCTACTAATTTTATTAAGTCTTCCTCGAAAGGTTTCATTTCTATAATTGTTGGCGGTGCTTTATTTGAAGGGAGTCCGAAAGGATTGTTTTCACGTATGTTTTGTTCGCCAAAAAGGGAAAAGTAGGCTTTCCATCTCATGCGCCTGATTACACTTTCAGTTTTTTCTATCATGTTTCTCAAATAAGCATCTTGTGATGGTATCGGAATGTTCTTTAGCGAATAATCGAATCGAAATTTTCTCATCTTAACTTAAGGTATGGTTTATACGCAAACGAAAGTGCACAACTGTAGTATACAGGTGCGATTGAGCACTTTTCGACATTTCGCGAACAACACTTTGTTTGTTTGAATATATATATATATATATTAAGAGATTATTAACCGAGAACGAGGTCTGTACGGGAAAATATCAGACCGACGTCTTGACAGACCGAGGTCTGATATTTTCCCGTACAGACCGAGTAAACGAGGTTAATAAAGCGTTTATTATTTGGCTATTTCAAGTTTTTCGATAATTATTGTATCAAACTTAGTGTGAAAACCTTTGAAATTCACGGAAAAAGACGGACCGTGGTCCGGATACGCATTTTTACGGACCGTGCGTTGACCATTCAGAACTCAGGATATTACAAAGCCATATAATAAATATATATATATATATATATATATACATTTTATAACCTTATGGAGAATTCAATCATAAATATATTAAATCATATTCAAAAACTCATTCATAATTCATTAGGAAAATTCAAAAGAAATTAAAGTTTAATCAGTGTCTTTATATGTGATAAAGATACCTCCTGATTTACATAAACTTTAGCTTTGATTTTCTCGGTTTAGACAAGGTTATTTTTCAAACTTATACTACGCCAATGAACTTACCAAGTGGTTCGTTTTTGAAGCCGTTCAATAAACTCGCAGTTCGTGTTTTATCAGATATAAAAACACTCCGCTTCGCCTCGTGTCTTTATATCTGATAAAACACTCCTGTTCGTGTATTAAACAATACTTAAATCATACTTTTTTCTTCTGCTTTTTTAGATGCACCGTGGTGCGAAATAAGACCAACTCACGCCGGATTTCAACACATAAAAACAAAGTTTGAGACCAAAAAGAAAGAAAAGTGGCAAGAAGGATTTTGCGTGAAAAGCAGAAATGAACCAGCCCATCTAATGTACGTGAGAACTGAATTATGGATCAATCTTATTTCTGTGCGATCATTCTTCTTTATTGAAATCAATCTTATTATATTTCTGAAAATCATGTTTTATTTATTTTTTTCAGACAAGTTCTAGAAGTTGTGGCTGCAGTAAAGGAACAAGATATTTTTCAACTATCTGAAACAATCTATGAAAATACTATGAATGTATTTTTCAATAAGTAGTCAACGATTTAACGCAAGAAGAAATTAGGTATGAATTTAAATAAAATATTGCCAAATGTGTTTCAGGTGGCCGTTTTTAAGTAATATTTAATTCAGACACGAGCAGTAGTGTTTTATCAGATTTACAACACGAGTCTAGGGGGACCTTTACACAAGCCCAGGTTGAGAGCCACCCGGGTTAGCTCGCCAATCCGGGTCACCCGTCTACGAATAAACCCCTGTTAGCGTTTACACGATAGCCGGGTCAACCCGGTCGACCCGGGTTGGAGAGGTGCGACGGTGCGGAACTTTGGTCAATTCCTTCATGTAAACACGGGTTGACTTGACCTGGGCTCGTGTAAAGTGTTGGCAATATGATAATTTGTGTTGAGAAAAGCTGACCCGGGTTGGGAAAAGCTGACCCGGGTTGGGGAAAAAAGCAGCCAACCCGGGTTCATGTAAACACGAAAAAAGAATAACCAGGGATGGCGAGCTGACCCGGGCTGGCACTCAACCCGGGCTCGTGTAAAGGCCCCCTAGATCTGATAAAACACGTAGTGCGAATGTTTTGAATAGCTTTAAAAAAATGACCCATTTGGTAAGTTTATTGGCGTGGTAATGTTGAAAAACAACGTTGTCTAAGCCGAAAAAATCAAAGTTAAAGTTTATGTAAATCAGATTAAGGATTTTTCAGTTTTTTATCAGAGATAATACCACGGACATGGTGTTGATTTCCTTTGTGTTTTCCTATGTCTTAGAAAAAACATGTATAGAAAAGAAAAAAGCGTAGGTTAATCTTTCGTACAAGTGGTTTCATGCTTAGCTATGATTGCACTTGTTGGTAAAATTCACCGTACTCGTTTGAAAAGAGCTCCTCGAACAAGGTCCAATCAGAACCACAGTGGTTCTTAAAAATATCCAATATATTAACAAGACGCCTGGGTCAGGCGGACACTCGGGCTAGCGGCAAAGTGCGGATGTATATTGCAGCAATCACAAAATCGAAGCCTGAATCGGAGGCCTCTCTCCTCCGCTGAGGTTCCATGGACCACTTTCATAATAGCGACTGACTTTAATATTCTTTTATGTGCATCTTAATAAGCCTTTCTAGCCTCGTTTGTGTGTCTGCAATTCCAAAGAATCCTTGCTTCATAACGAGGTCAGAAAGGCTCATTTAGATGCACATAAAAGAATATTTAAAGAGGTGGCTATTATCACGATCGAGACAGTTTCGAGGCAGTTCGCAGGCCACGTGCGTGCTGGCTCACGCGAGTTGTCGGCCGAGCTTGATGACATTTTCTAAATTCTAAACACACACACATAACAATAACTGAGTGAACTCTCCATATATAGCCAAAAACAAAATCAAGACAAAGAAAAAATCAATCAAAGTTATCTGATAGTTGAGATATTTATTTACCCTCCATAGTTGATTGGGTTTGTTTTTATGTTCACTTCGTCAGTCGTCAAGTACACTTTCCACGACTGATTCGAACTTTAAAATCCGTTTTAAAGGTCAATTGGGTACACACATCTGCCAAAAAAAAAAAACCCGACTTCTTTTGGGGGTAGTAAACGGCCAACAAACAACAGATTTTAGTCATTTAACATGGAAGTTTACGATACTAGATCGCACCTTGTTCTTCGTCTAATTTTTCCGCCATATTTGATTTCAACTTTCAAGCTAGCAAATGCTTGATATCCTACAATATCCCTAGTATCCTCTTCAATGGATCCATTATTTTCCTTTATCGTCCTAATTTTATCGTATGAACCCACATGTACCACAACGCTCCTTCGCGCCTTATTCATCTCGCGCCAGCCTTGCATGGTCTCGCGTGTATTACTGACGTTTACACGCAAGATATACGTTCTACGCATGTGTAGCTAATCCAGGTCAGCCTAATCCCAGTCGACAGCCGCAATTTCCGATCGTGGAAAGTGGTCTATACCGCGCTAACAAAGGTGGGAGTGGGCCGAGTTACTTCCACTGGTGAACATATATGTATTTGCGATGAAGAAACGATCAAAACAGTTGTCAGCCACATCTGATCACTGTTGAACTACAAAGTCAGTCAGTCACTTCTAAATCTACCAACAACGTGCAAGAACACCTTGATCAAAAGGCAAAGCTCAACTTTTCGTCCAACTCCAAAAGCAAAAGGAGCAAAGAACTTACAACATGCCTCACGGCCTTACTCCATCACACGGCTAACAATTCAATGGAAGTGTGAATAGTAGCGGAAGTAAAAAGTGCAAAAATGCAAAATCGCCAAGGGAAAAAACCGAGCCGAAACCTACCACAAGTAGCCCGCGTAATTATTATCCAAATAATAATTAGATTAAAAGTATCTCATGCATGCACAGACGACATATTTGTCGAGCTGTGCAATTATCTGCTGTTACCATTACTAATAACGTTGGAACTTTGAAAATTATTTTCATATTGTCGTCATCCAATTTACTGAATTTTTTAAAAAGTGTAATTTGGTTGCCTTTTGGTAAAAGCATAGTCAATCGAAATATGGTCTGGAAACTCAGTCTTCTTGGTCTATCTTTTTGTTCGCCTTTATGCATTTTTGTGCACGGTGCACGATCACTCAACACATTGTATTTTAGTATAATGAACGAATTGTCCAATAGCAAGGTTTCAGTTCAATCACTCAACCGTGCTATTTAAATATTAATAAACCTAAAACAAAGGATGTGCACGGTGTAAGGTACGGTTCAACATAAAATCACAGCTCATTATAGGCGCTTTGAAGTTTGCCGAGTTGCCAGACCATGTCTCGATTGACTATGGTAAAAGTTCTGTTCTGTTCAGTTAGTAGTACTTAAAAATGTACAAGTGTTTTAAAAGAAGGATACTCGATCGTATACCAACATAATTTTTGTATGTAATATATCATACACGAGATGTGTTTGATCTGATATCAAACACCGAGAAGTATGTTGAAAAACCAAGGCGAAGCCGAGGGTTTTTGACCAACTTCGAGGTGTTTTGATATCAGATCAACCACAACTTTCGAGTGTATGATATATTAAGAGAAGTTCGAGGTGAAAGTTGTCTTAATTTATGCAAGTGTTTGATCACATATCCAAACTCCCTCTCGGTACTGATTTCCTTTGTTTTAATCCCACGAACAAGACGCCTGGGTTCGGTGTTCAGGAGGTCTCGTCCGAAGAGGCTCCATACCGCACGAGCAAAGGTGAGAGTGGGCCGAATTAAGATGATCAGATCGAAGGCTGAATTTGGTGCATTATTTGAATTTGGGTCAAGACAGTTGTCAGCCACATCTGATCACTGTTAAACTACAAGGTCAGTCAGTCAATTTCGAAATCTACCAACAACGTGCAAGAACACTTTGATCGATAGCCAAAGAAGTTCAACTTTTTGTCCAACTCCAAAAGCGAAGGGAGCAAAGAACTTACAACATGCCCCACGGCCTCACTCCGTCACACGGCAGACAACTCACCGAAAGTATGAATAGTAGCGGAAGTAAAAAGTGCAAAAATAACGAAACCCATGATATTTTACTGTGGAAAGTAAACTAACTGAAAAACGCTGTCTTAGAAAAGACGTCCTATTCACTCGTTTTTTAATTCTTATCTGATGTGAAAAGGGCAAAGTAATTTTATTTTCCGTTAAGGTCGGTATTTGTCATTCAGGTTAAAATATTTACTTGTACAGACAACTGTCTTGACGGGGTTTCTTCTTTACAACTAAAAGTCAATTCTATAATCTGGCAGTATTATTAATAGCAACATTGAAGTTGAGTTAATTACAACATTGAAATTGACTCATCGAGGTCGTGATATTTCTTATGCTTTTAACAAGTCAATGATCTAAATTGTTCTGTAGGTCCATGCTGTACTACTCCCACTCCATTATTTTTTTGTCCTTGAAGATTTTGCCATGTAAGTTTTTGTTGGCTTTGTTCAGTATTGTCAAGTAAACAGGTGTTTCTGCGCCTGGAATAATTAACAATGAATTAATATGTATATAAGTAATCTCAAACACTAGGTGCTATAGTGATCATGGTGATGGTGTAATGATGATGATGGTGGTGGTGATGATGGTGATGAGGAGGAGGATGGCGACAAGGAGGAGGACGAGGAGAAGAAGGACGACAAGCAGGAGGAGGAGAAGGACGAGAAGGAGGACGAGAAGGAGGACGAGAAGGTGGACGAGAAGGAGGACGAGAAGGAGGACGAGAAGGAGGACGAGAAGGAGGACGAGTAGTAGGGGCACGACGACGAGGAGAAGAAGGACGAAGAGGAGGAGGACGACGACGACAAGGAGGAGGAGAAGGAGGACGACGACGACGAGGACAAGGAGGAGAAGGAGGACGACGACAAAGAGAAGGAGAAGGACGACGACAAGGAGGAGGAGGAGGAGAAGGAGGACGACGACAAGGAGGAGGAGAAGGACGACGACGACGAGGAGAAGGACGAGGAGGAGGAGGAGGACGACGACAAAGAGAAGGAGAAGGACGACGACGACAAGGAGGAGGAGGAGAAGGAGGAGGAGGAGGAGAAGCAGGACGACGACATGGCGGAGGAGAAGGAAGACGACGACAAGGAGGAGGAGAAGGACGACGACGACGACAAGGACGAGGAGATCGACGACGACAAGGAGGAGGACGACAAGAAGGAGGAGGAGGAGGAGGAGGACGACGACGACGACGACGACGAGGAGGCAGAGGAGAAGGAGGACGACGACAAGGAGGAGGAGAAAGAGGACGACGACAAGGAAGAGCAGAAGGAGGACGACGACAAGGAGGATGAGAAGGAGGAGGACGACAAGGAGAGCAGAAGGAGGGCGTCGACAAGGAGGAGGGACAGGTCGACAACGACAAGGAGGAGGAGGAGAATGAGGACGACGACGATGAGACGAACAACGAGGAGAAGGAGGACGACAAGGACGAGGATGACAATTATGGTGGTGGTGGTGGTGGTAATGGTGATGATTATGGTGATGATATGGCAAGGATGATCACGATGATGATAAAATATCCCGGACACCAACACAAACGTCAACCGAAAATAAATAATTTTAGCCTAACTTTATCAAGGGAGTTAGAAAGGTAGTGGAAAGAGTGAAAAATTTAAACGAACAATTGAAGTCCAGGCTTGAACTGAAACGCTCTAGCACAGCAATTTGCGTCATTATAACCGCTGTTTTACACCACCATCGGAACACTTAACCCAGTTTGATACCAAAAATAGTACTAACTACTTATTGACCGAGCGTGAGATCTGTACTAGTGAAATATCGGACCGATGTTTTTTTAGTACGGACCGAGACGAGCGCAGCGAGTTGATGTCTGTGCAAAAAACAGAGGTCCGATATTTCACTAGTACAGACCGAACAACCGAGGTCAATAAGTAGTTTATTATATGGCCATAAATGTTGTGAACGTTCTGTGAAAACTCGACCCATCTTTCTTGTGAACTAAACGAAAATGGCAGACATTTTCCCATTTTTAAAGTACTTTCCGTTGAGCTAGAATCCTGAACTTTCTACCCCAAATACCATTTTTCAATTGCTTTTGTTTGACATATTGCTCAAGACCATACGTTACGTAGTTGAATAAAAAATCATCTGAAATTCTAATACTTGTGAGAAGCAAATGTTATATTATTACGAACAATGTTACGGACGTTTTGGACATTTTAAAAACTTTCACAAAACGTGGAAACTCGAACAATACATCAAATGAAAGCTTATAAAATTTCTAACAACATACCTGCCCGATACATTTCAACAATGGGTAGTTCTGACATTATAATCCATCTTGTTGCATATACTGACATGACTGACATTTTGTATACAAAACTTACGGTCCCGAACGGCAGATTCCGCTCTGAGCGGGCGGATACGGGAAATATCCGACCGCTTATGAACCAATCAAATCACAGGATTTCCTTAATCGGACCTCTCAGCGCTGCTGCCATATAATAAATGTATTTATTGCGCCTTTTTAGCAACTAATATTGACCCTTCATTTGGCTTCAAACCCTCTATAATTAGTATTTTGCCAGTACATCAACCTTTATAATTTCAATTTGTATTTTTACACTGCTTACACAGCAGTACGGTAGCACACTATCTTCGTATCATTATTACAAGTTTTGTTTGCATGTTGTGTATAAATACCTTGGTCAGCAGTAAGCGGTGTCATATCTTCAGACAGGTCAGGACAACACTGTAAATCAATTAGACATGCACTTTAATAAATGTGATTAACATTTTACGAGAGTTTGTGGACTATGGAAGAAAACTTGTTCATGTAAACTAAGTGGTTTTTTATAAACTTTAATCTTAA